>JABUQX010061556.1:22500-27500 GCA_015478945.1 Trachelipus rathkii
AGCAGGCAATTTGTACTGAAATAGCTGCAGAGGGATTAAGGAATTTATGTAGACGCGCACAGTGTCAGAAGTGATTATGTTGAAAGAGCTTTATCCAGTGGAATCTAAACAAACAAAATGCAAGTTTGAAAGATTCTGAAACTCCATCTTGTAAACACAACAAGACACCCACCAGAGGTTGATAAGCAAAGTTAAAATCACAAGAAAAGCACCTTTCTAACCAATTTATATGGTCAGAAGACAAGTCAATAGCAATTGAAGGAAGGAAGAGGTCAAAAGGTCAGGTAAAAGCTAATTTGTGTTATCCAACTCATTCTGGACTTCCTAATTAAAATGAAAATTTGGAGAATCCAGAAGTTGAGGGTCCACATATAGCTTAAAACCACCATCAAGTATCATCAAAGACAACCGAGAAAAGTGAAGTAATGAAATACGAGAATTAGTTGTCAATTGTAGCTAAGGGAATTGTATATAACTTGTGGAAGCATAATAAATAATATTTAAGTAGAAGTGTATCGGAGTTGAGTATTTTGTATTAAAATACCCCCTTCTTCATATACTCTATTTGAACTTAAGTAATCATATCTTCCAAAGACTAAGAAATTAGTAATTTATAGTCGAAGGTATTTGGAAGCGAGTGTTTTTATTATATACTCAAATACTCGTCCCAAATATGTTCTAACTCAGTTATAGCATACGACAAACTGCAACCCTAACACATTAATATACTGGTAACTTTACATTTTTTTCAAACAAAATTTTTATTTAATGCAATGACCTAAAATGTCAGAATAATATTTAAATTTATCTTCTAGTATAATAATTTCACACAATACATAGGTATTGTAAGTCAGTGACAAATATATAACTATTTTAGTAAAACCTTGTTGACCATTAAACCACGATTTCAAAATATCTTTATTTTTCTCAATATAACACAAAATTTTTAACAGTTATTAATTAAAAATCAGCTGTATACAATATCCTTTCACCCCTTCCCCCTTTTAAAGACAAATTTATTTACACGTAGTCGCATGACTGTTACGTAATACACCTGGCAATATATTTATTATTCATGAATGTAATTATATTCTTTATAATCCACATTTATTTGGGGTCAATGAATAATACATACATACATAGTATGTGCAATTTAGCGCCATGTATATATTAATATGTTTGTTGATACTTAATTGTGTTTTACGAACATAGGTAATGCAACAAAATTTTATTCATTAATTAGTTTTATATATATTATATATTTGTATGGGTATATATATATATATATTATATATATATTATATATAATATAATATATATATATATATAATATACCTATATATATATATATATATTGTCTATATATATATATATATATATATATATATATATATATATAGTATATATATTATATATATATATATATATATATATATATATATATATATATATATATATATATATATTATATATATATTATATATATATATATTATATATATATATATATATATATATATATATATATATATATATATATATATATATATATATATATATATATATATATTTGTATTTTATATATATATTTTATTTATATATATTATCATAATATATTATATATTATATTATATATATATATATATATAATATATATATATATATATATATTATATATATATATATATATATATATATATATTATATATATATATATACTTTTTTTTATATATTTGCATGAAACATTAGTGATAAGTCTTGAATTTCCCCCAAAATAGTTGTAACAATATTAAGTAGACACACAGGTACAGAAGGTATTACACTGTTTGTTAAAAAATTTTATTTTAGTAAAATGTTAGAAAACTATCGAGTCAAACCTGTGAAATTGGTTGACTTAGCAGCCATTAAAATAGGAGTAACAATAGCCACATCTAGAAGATCAAAAACCGTTCTACAAGAAAGATTAGCTGAGGAATGGATAGCTGAGAAGTTACATCTAGGAGGATGCTTCGAAGCTGACGAAGCAACCAAAAGACTTAAAAATAGTAGAAAATCTGAACTCATTGCAGAACAAATTACTTCAAGATTAGAAGTACCTAGACAACTTGAAACATTAATAAAAACATGGACAAAAATTATTGTATCTCAGATGGTTGACTGGATCATATCAAGAATAGCGTGTGGAATAAATTTAGATTACAATGAATTCATAGAACTGATAAATGAAGACTGCTTCACCCATTTAGGAATCATAAAAGACAAAGAAGTGTTTATAAATGCATACTATGAGGCAGAAGACTGTTAAGATAAAGAAGAATTTTTACAACATATAAAAGCATACCATGCAGAAGACTTCGCTGGACACAACCGCGAAAATTTACTAGCAGAATACATATGGTATGGCAACGTGAACAAAATCTATAGCGTGGCTAAAGAACTGGAAGATAATGAAAAATGGAAGGAAATGGAATTGATTGTTCAAGCAATCATGAAAATGAATGAACAACGAATGCAAGGACTAATTCCAATATTTCCATGCACTAAAGTGTTAGCGCAAATAATGACGGAACTAACAAAAAATGGCAGAAACAGAGAATCAGTATATATGAATCTGTTCGGTGATGTTTTATCAGGACACCTGACGGTACTCGCTGAGTAGCCTATTAGGATTTGTTTTATTCCGAATGCAAGGAAATAGATAAGACAATGTATTATATTGGTTACAATGGAATAATGGAGTATTTCCTAGAGAAAATAGCTATAGAGGAGACCTATCCAGTAAACTATTATAATATATTAAATGCATTCTGGATCAACTTAAAGAAAGTCATAAAAAGAATATAGGAAGAAGGCTAAGTCCTCGCTTATTATTCAGACTACTCAAACTAATCAAACTCGATAGAAAGGGACAAGTTGTAGAAAAAATATTGATAGAAATTATCTATTGTACACCATACAAATGGATGGAAGATATGTTCTTAATAACTTGCACTAAAGCATGGGCTTTAGGAATGTTTGAAGTCCCAATCAAACTGATATCTTACCTAAAGGATGAAGACGTAGAAGATCTGAAAAGAGCTTTGTTACCAACCAGAAATGATGACATATTAGATCTAATGAACGTTTGGTTAATGTATTTTAAAAGAAGGAATGTAACATAATTAATACAAGAATTCTTCAAACAAGCCATAATAGGCGAGAATATTCCCACAATTAACACCAGATCGCAGATAGCATCTAATAAGCTATCTCTTAATTAAATGGAGATTGTTTTGGAATAATAATTCCTGTACAATAAAAGCGAAGGATTCTCGAGGCAAAAGTAGACTCATAAAAGGAAAAATATAATTGAGAAAACATTAGTATAACAAATATTTTAGCCATAATATAAGTTAAGAAAGTACAACAACACTCATTAGAAGAAATATTAATTATTATTAATATAATTTTAGATAAATGGCACCATCATTTGAGATTGGTACACCGCAAAGATCGCTCGTACGTATTCCTGAAAGCGGATATGATAGAAGTTTAAAACCTTTTTGCCTAGAAGTAGCAAAGATGACCAATTGTTCACGAACATTAAGCACAATCTGTAATTTTAATTTTGAGTCTCCACTTGAACAAACAGCTATAACTATTTCACCTGTATTGTTTGTATCATCGACAGATACTGAAGAAACTAACAACAGTTCACATACGGGATCCGATACTCGGAAGAGACCCGCGGAATACCCAGGTCCAACTGCCAAATGAAATTATACGATTGTGAAACCAAAATACACATACCTCACGAGAAATGTAAAAATACCGCCCAAACAAAGAAGAGAAAAATGGAAAAGACTAAAGGAATCGAAGAAAGCACTTCGAGAAGAAACAACTATGTTGGAAAAGAAAGTTGAAAAATTTAAGAAAATAATCTTAAGCAGATCCAAAATACACGTTTTTCAGTATGGCGCCCGATTTCCTGCAATTACTAAAAACCCAAGAAACCATCTGAATTCACACAGCACTTAGCTACATTACACTTATAAAGGCATGATTCACTGATCTATTTATCTATTTATTTAAATATACAAATGTATGTATGTATGTATAATATATATATATATATATATATATATATATATATATATATATATATATTTTTTATATATATATATATATATATATATATATATATATCATATATATATATATATATATATATATATATATATATATATATATATTATATATATATATATATATTTCTTTTTATTTTTACAATAATTTTAATAAATTTTACCCATATCTTTAATTAATTTTTTGATTATTAACAATATGTTACAGAAAATATAAAGATAGTTCAAACTGGTATGCATGATAGGTCACATGGTACTTGAGATGCAACATGGCATATGAAACAACTGATCAGAGGGAATAAAGATTGTTCCAGGATTAATCCTAGACCAGTAGGATTTACCAAGTTTATCATGGAGTTTACATAGATGTAACTTTGAATTTACCTAAAGCAAACACTTCATTCATCAAAAATCTAATTGTAATGGAGAGAAGAGCTTATGAATATTGCAAGCGAAAGCACTTTGTTGACGTCACAGAAAAACTTCTGTTTTAGAAAAATTTCGGAACATCGGATCCCAACAACAACGTTACAACAACTTCTGTTACCCTAAAGCCGCAGGACTATTACAGAAGTAACAACAATTACAACCAACAACACCAAACCAGTTCCCGAGAACATAGTCACTAAAAGAAACTATACATATTCAACCAGGAATGTTGCACCTAGCACCAAAAACCAACAAGCACACAATTTTTAGTATAATAAAACATTTGGATGTCAATAGACAAGGAAATTACTGAACATCACGTGCTACTATGTCACGTGTAATGAAGAGAAGAACACAATTCAATACACAATTTCAATTTCTTGCGCTGAATGGCAGATCTTAATCTAATATTTGCAGGCATGATTGGATTTTTGTCATACAATACTTC
>JABUQX010061556.1:32500-35000 GCA_015478945.1 Trachelipus rathkii
AGGGACTAGAGGTTCAGCTACCACGTTGTGGCAGCCAATTTGGAATGTCTCTCGAGCTGGCCAGTTTTTTTGCTTATAGTGAAGACTATCAGCACGGCTATCCCATAGACACATGAAGCAAGGATATTTTGTGTAGCCTCCTTGCATCCCAAGAAGAAGGCACACAACCTGAAAGAAAGGATTAATTCTTAAATACATTAAATGTAGTAAATTAAAATTGAAAACTGTCTTTATGCTTGCATATTGATGTACATGGTTTCTAAGAACTTATATTTTTTCATAGGTAATTTTTTTTAAAAATGAAGATTTATAATGACAAGAAGAAACTGGGAAATATATCTTACCTTGAGATCACCACATATTAACCAGTTGTGGTTAGAGTACTTGATTGTATTAATCAATACTTCCATATTTTTGTAGCTTTCTGTTAACTGAACTGAATGGGCAATAGGTACGGATGCCATTTTATTGCCAATATTTAAGAGTACTGCCTTCAAGCTTCTGCTAGAAGAATCAATGAAGAGCCTCCATTCACTTGGTTGGTAAGGAACGCCAAGTGCCTCAATTAAACCTTTTACATCATTGCAATACACCAAATAGCTGCAAGAAGCAACTGCAAAGAACTTTCGAAACTCTTCGTCTCTATTTCTGAACCAAAAGTATGTAGTTTCTTGAGAGAGGAGGTTGTTCTCACTAAGACGGGATGCAAGAAGTTGTGCGTTCTCTTTAGAAAGACCAAGATCTCTAGTCAAGTCATTTAATTTACTTTGAGTGAGTGGTCTTGGCGAAGTGTTTGTAGACGTAGGCTGATATGTCACTGAAGTGTCAGTGTCATCCACTTCTATATCTTCTATATTGTCTTGTAGCTCAGTATTTTCAGGTGGAGAAGGAACTGGAACTCCTGGACCATGTGGTTGTGGTTTAATGGCAGAAGGAACATCAGGGTAGACTACAGTGTGCTTGTTCTTCTTATTGATACCTGAAAAAAGGTTTCGCCTACTTAATTTACATAATATTAATTCACTCGACCCTCGTTTCCACACTTTTATACACAATTTTCATACCAGGAAAATTTACCAATTTTAAATACAATCAATTTTTATATACAATTTAAGAGTATATATATATATATATATATATATATATATATATATATATATATATATATATATATATATATAAACTAATTTTATTTACTATATAATATAAATTTACTCATATATATATATATATATATATATATATATATATAATATATATATATATATATATATATATATATATATATATATATATATATATATATATATATATATATATATATATATATATATATATATATATATATATATATATATATTCAATTCTTTCCACAATTTCTCTACCAGAATAATACACTATTTTTATACACAATTACAATTTCAATAGGCTACCAAAAGATTTTTATAAACCTTTCTAGATTTGTCAAGGACTATATTCGTAAAGTAATTATCTCACCTTTGAGATTGGTCATGCAAAAATAGCAGTCTGTAATATGGTCCTTGCCTTCTCTCCACACCATAGGTACACCAAATGACAAACAGTTCGTTTTGCCCTCACTCCAGCGCCTTAAGGCTATGATACAGGCTTTGCAGCACATATGTGGAGCAAAGGTTTATTCTTGATCTCCTATCTTTATTCCAAAATATGCATTGTAAAGGAACTTTACTAATGGCGTTATAGTGCATTACTGGTCACTAAAAGTTACTTTGCCACACACATAACAAAATCTATCAGGACTGTTTTTACACTTTCTATTCATTTTTATGAAATATTAGGAGTTTTGCTAATGTATCTGCCAGCAAAAAAATTCACAAAGATAAATAAAGCTTTAGAAATACACTTTAAACACTGTTCCTAGATGAGAGCAATCATGGATTAAAGTAAGAACACTTAGTGGAGAGTGAACAAGCAACACACAACCACTCGCGCCCGCGGTCAGCTAGAGACTGAGCTCTTTAATGCCATCTAGGGAGCTCGGTCTGTATCTTAAAAACTAGACCTAATTGAGCAATATGAATGCTTGATTTGGATTGAGGAGACAAATTTCATTAACAACCAACAATAAAACCCTCAGGAACATTTTGGTCGCAGGCCTGTGTAATTTATTTACTAATTTAATTTTTCCGAATATATTTTCTTCAGTAGTAATCTTGTCTGGTTCTATCCAGTTCAGTTTATCAATTTCTAATAGCACTTATCAAATTATAAGAATTTGTATTCTACCACAGTTTTAAGTTGCTAAATATTTTTCATTAAATATATATATAAATATATATATATAAAATATATATATAAATATATATATATATATATATATATATATATATATATATATATATATATATATATATATATATATATATATATATATATATATTTATATATATATATAGGTATCTTTTTAAATCTAAGTTTGTTATATATACAGAGAGAGAGAGAGAGAGAGAGAGAGAGAGAG
>JABUQX010061556.1:42500-52500 GCA_015478945.1 Trachelipus rathkii
GAAAACAAAATGGCGGAGAATCAAATTTAGAGATAAGAGATGACGGTGCTGCTGACGAAGAGAGAGATAATGAGAATATCGAGGTGAATGAGGGTAGTAATGACGAAGGTCATAATCCCAGAGCAAGCAAACGGAGGGGGGGCGGAGATGAAACGCCCATAACCCAAGAAGGGGGACGAGCTCCCCTAGGGATTACCCCTATCCTAACTCCTTTGGACCCAAGGGCCAGTCAGAACCCCTATACCGCTCTTCTTAGCCAGACATCCCAAGTAGTAAGGGAGGGAGCCCCTCCCCCACGGGTCGAAACTCCACCATATATGCAAAAAACGGTTGCGTTGGACAACACATTGACAATTGAAGCCTGCTACCTGCTGAAACTGCCGTTAAAAGACTCACCCAGAGGTAAGGGGGTTTTACGCGGGATACGCGTAGCACAGTGACAAATGGGAAGGTGCAGAAATACCGAACACCTCCCCATGGGGAACTGAAGGCTCCCCAACGATCCAGAACCAAACAATAGGATCGGTCCAAACCCCTGTTTGGTCCCACACCATGCGACCGCAGTCAAGCGCCCTACCTGGAGGGACGGAAGAGGAAGCAACACTCATAAGCACACCACAGGGCAAAATAACTGGAATGCTATGGCATTCCACCATCAGGGACGATGCCCTCATCTTACTTAGTACAGGCATGCCACCTGAAGTGATATCAACTACCACAACCAGCCTTACCTATCCCGGAACATGGCAAGGATATCCTTTCATGCCCCCAACAATCGGAGTTCCATACTATCCATCTAATTTGTTTAACCCCGCGTTCCCAGCTATGCCGGAAAATTTAAAATTATTTGGCAAGCACCTTAAAACAAGGAGTTGGAGAGGAATTCAATATCCGGACTTCATCACGTCCCTAAATGAAAAACTAAGTGCTTTAGGCCCATTAACTGAGAGTCAAAAGATCACCTTTGCCAAAACTGCCATATCAACAGACCCTAATTCCGAAGCTCGCAAATACATTCTGCGCGATGGGAGCTTTTTCGAGTTCGCGATTAGAAAAATTTAAAGACCTTTTTGCAGCCCGAAGAGAAAAAAACGGTTTTCGACTTGTGGTTGGGATTTGTAGAGTATCGTAGAGAGAGAGATTCGATCTTTACTGATTTTGTACTGGAATTAAAAGATAGGCTGTGGAGATATCAAAGTCGCCTGCACGATCTGGACGACAAAGCAGTATTCAACTCAAGGCAGATAAACCTTTTGGTTACAGGGAAGATTATACAAAACGTGAATGAAAGAAGGGATGGAGAGCGCTTTAAAGAAAAAATCCTCCGAATATTTGACACCGAGATGAGTTTAAATGAATTATTAGATAAATTATCTCAAATTTCAAATGGAGCTTTATTAAAAGATGAGAATAGAAGGCCAACCGAGGTCCGCACCACTAGGGTGTTCCTGGCCAAGGAGGAAGCGGAAAATCAACAACGGGGTGGAGATAGTAACTCATATTGGAAGAACAGGGAACCATTTCCGAAACCAAGGTATGAGGATAGGAGAAAGGAGGAGGTGAGGCCCAACAACACTTTTCAAAAGAAAAGAGAAGAAGTGAAGACGGGGTATGTTACACCGAGTTATAAGGGCACCTTAAAGAAGATGTCTGCATAGGAGTTGAAAGAACACTCTGTGTGCTTCTTTTGTGAGTCAGTCGGACACTCTTCCCAAGCATGCCGCTGGGAATGGCCCTATTGCCGAGTATGTAAGGCATATCATCGAAGGGGGTCGCAACCTAGTTGCAGAGGGGCTCCGCCCTGGAAACCTACCCCAGATACCTTGCTGATGTTCACTCCATACAATAGCAAGATAGATATGGAAAAAGGGGTGAGAGCAAAGAAGCCAGAGCCTTACCACCCAGATAAGCGAGGGCCCAGGACCTTTACCAAGAAAAAGGAAGGGTACAAGCCCCCAGATGGGAAGGTAAAGACTAACGCGAGAGTATATATGGCAGAGAGCCAGCCAAGAGATTTTGAGGTGAATGAAGAAGTGGAGTATGGTGATAGGATGTATGAAGGAGAACTTTCTCATCCTCAGGATAGGATAGAGAAAGAAAATTTTTAGAATCGGGCAAAGAGAGGAGACGTGTGAAAAGAAAGTTTCAGAAAAGAGTGAAGAAATGGGAGGCTAAGGAGAAAGAAAGAGAAGTCGTGCAGCAACCTTTTAAGCTAGGACGACACTTTTACGCGAATGTCTATCTTGCGCCATCTTTGAGTAGTATGGAGGCGAAAACATGCGTTTTGATCGATTCGAGCGTCAGTATCATCACAGCCCGGCGGTTAAAGGAATTGGAGATCGAGGGAAAATTTAAAGTACCCCTCCAAAAGACCGATTTAGTAGTACAGGGGGTGAACAACAAGCCAACGGTACTAAAGGGAGAGATACAGTTGTACCTTCGCCTGCATGAAAGACATTACCTCACTACATTCCAAGTGAGCGACGTAAATGGAGAGAATAGTTGGGATATCCTTTTAGGAAACAACATCTTGTCTAACCTTCCCATAACTCTAAACCTCTTTTCTGCAAAAATGTCTATCAAGGAAGATAGAGAGATAGACATTCCGATCTTTGCCCAACAAGGAATTTATTTAGTTAGGGAATTTTCTGATGGGAATCTTAAACGAGTAAGAGACCTCAAGAAAAAGGAGGAGCAGTTGCCCCGGGCCCGAGGGCCTAGAGGGGAGAAAACTAAGGATTCGAACCAAATTTTCGCTGAACCACCCGCACGTGCTGCGGATAAGCATCTTTTTCATAGGGAGGCCGCCTTGCCAGTTAAAAACGTACGCAACGCGGATAAGCATCTTTTTCATAGGGAGGCCGCCTTGCCAGTTAAAAACGTACGCAACGCGGATAAGCATCTTTTTCATAGGGAGGCCGCCTTGCCAGTTAAAAACGTACGCAACGCGGATAAGCATCTTTCCCATAGGGAGGCCGCCTGGTCAGTTAAAAACGTACACGCCGCGGTTGAACCTCGTTCCTATCGGAAGGTCGATCTGTCTGTATCCCAGGGGGGAGAGACAGCCTCTTCAGTTCGAAATTCGCATAGGCAGCAAGTGCCTAGACATGGAAAAAGAGATAGGGAAATTGCATTGAACGGAGAAGCTCATGTTGAGACAGACAAGATGAAAAGGGACAGGGTGGGAGTCATGAACCCACCCCTCACTCATCACAGCGCTGATCCCAGAGGAGCCAGATCCAAACTCAAGCACACCCCCTCGAATTTGAAAGAAAATTTGGACCAATCCGAAGATTTGCAAGTCTCGAAGAGCTATGACCATAAAGAAGATGGCCATTTGATGATTGATGAAGAAATTAAGATAAATTTAAAAGTAATTGAGAAGATTGTTTTGCCTAGTCAATCATGCGGATATCTAAAACTCCGACCTGAAACTCAAGATAATTTTGAGCTGGAGCGAAAGTGCATAATGACACCAGCTTTCACCAAAGGACCATTGTACGTCGCGAATACAATTAGTCCGGTGAGGGATAACACAGTTATCCTCAGTTACATAAATTTGAGTGACAAATCGTTTTATTTGAATAAAGATGTGAATCTAGGAGAAAGTTATCCGATTATTAGCAAACAGATCGAGAGAAGCACAGACGAAAGAGGACACCAGAGAACAGTTTCTGCTAATGTAGCCACCTGCTCAAAAGGTCTTACGAAGACGGAGCTAAGGCGAGTGTACAAAGAAATTATTGAAGAGAAGATGTCAAAAGAAGATGCGGAAAACTGTATTCTCGAAAAGCCAGAGTATCTGGAAGAATTACTCGAGCTCCTCATGGACTACCATGACGTATTGGCACTAGATGATGATGCTGTCCCCGTCTGCCCGCTTCAGAAATTCAAGATTGAGCTGTTACCTGATGCCCCTAAGGTCATTTTTCGTAAACAATACAGGTTACCGCACCGGTACCTGCAGGACATCGATGATTTCACAGATTCAGCACTAAAAAAGGGGTACATAAAAGCATGTTACAGCCCCATTCCCCGTTACTAGTGGTGGCCAAAAAGAACAGTGCAAAACCGAGGGTGTGCCTCGATTACAGGTACCTCAACTCCCACAGCGTACAAGACGTGTTCCCTCTGCCTTCTATTGACGAGATTTTTACGTCCCTAGGGGGTAATACCGTATTTACATCCGTAGATTTATTGGATGCATACAACGCCCTAGAGATAGAAGAAGAGACGCAAAAGCTGATGGCGTTTAGGACGAGGAAAGGAAGGGCCTCTGGTGTCCCACTCGCTTGATGTTCGGCCACAAGAACGCCCCAAGCGTTTGTAGTACAATGACAATGGCCTTAAACCATCTACTAGGGCCTGTAGCACAAGTCTACCTAGACGACGTATTGGTGCTAGGAAGGAACGTGCCCGAACACTTCGAAAATTTGAAAAAAGTGCTCGCTGCTTTCAGAGAAAATAAGCTAAGAATAAAATTATCCAAGTGTAGCTTCCTACAATCATCCGTTTTGTACTTAGGATTCAAGATAGGAAGACATGGAATTAGCCCAGATCCGGCCAAGGTAGAAACAATGAAGAGTTTCGTCCCTCCTACGAATGTGAAGGAGACACAGAGTTTACTTGGTTTCTTCTCTTATTTTCGCTTCCTCATAAAGGACTTCGCAGTGGTAGCACAACCTTTGTACGATCTGATAAAGAAAGATGTCCCTTTTCTTTGGACGAAAAGACAACAACAAGCTTTCGACACTTTAAAAGATAAATTAGTGGTGCAGCCACAACTAACTTTCCCTGATTACAGCAAAGAATTCTTTGTAAACACAGATGCCAGTAATTACGGAATAGGGGGAGTGTTGTACCAACTGACAGATGAGGGAAAAGAGAAACCATTATCTTTCGTGTCCCGGACACTCAGAGGAAGTGAGTTAAATTATGACACGATTGAAAAGGAATGTTTGGCCGTGGTGTTCTGCTTGCAAAAGTTTAAGAACACCATCTTCGGCTATAAGGTAACTATCATCACTGACAATCAACCTCTCTGCTTCATTTTTCGAAATAAGCAGCAGACCGGCCGGTTAGCTAGATGGAATCTATTAGTAAACAGTTTCTCACCCACCATAGTATATAAAAGAGGAAAGAATAATGTTGCCCCAGACTATCTGAGTAGGCATCCGGCATCTAACGTGTTCCTGGTCAAGGAAACATAAAAAACAGAAAAGTTGCCTCGAATAGATTTCTTTCTGAGTCGGGAAAATTTCATCAAAGAACAAGAGAGATGTCCCTGTGTAGGAAGATTGGTAAAATGGGCCAAAGAGAACCCCAGAACACACCCACACATCTTATTAAAAGGCATCTTACATTACGCTATGCAAGCAAAACCCTATCTTGTACAAGTTCCGGACAGTATGATCTACAGTGTGATAGACCAGTGCCACGCTTCACTAGCTAGCGGACACGGAGGTCAGCTAAGAACTGAAAAGAGGGTAGAAGAAAAATACTATTTCCCCGGTTTACAAAAGTTAGTTAAGGAATATTGCAGTCAATGTGTGTCATGCGCTAGAACTAAGGGTCCCAGACCTCCTACAGCAGAGATCAACCGATGGCCATTGCCTTACACACCCTTCTCACGCGTTCATGTTGACAGTATTGGGAAATTACCTACTTGTACAGGATCAGGAGCCAAATACATCTTAGTATTTCGCGACGTTTTGACACGGTATGTCGAATTAGTGCCTTGCAAGACTAGAACGAGCCAGGAATGTGCCAGAGCATTGCAAGAGAGGGTCATATGTAGACATAGTGCCCCTCAACTGCTTGTCTCTGACAATGCCTTGGAATTTACGAGCCAGGTATTTAAGGACTTATGTAAGGCGTGGAGAATAAAGAAGGTGGAAATTTTGCCTTACAAAGCCTCCCAAAATGGTGTTGTAGAAAGAATAAATGCTGATATTGAATCTTTCTTGCGACATTACGTGAATGCAAATCACCGAGACTGGGATAAATACCTTAGTTTTGCCCAAATCGCTATCAATTCCGCGTATAATCGATCTATAGGGTCTTCTCCCCACTTCCTTTTGCATGGTTACATAAAAAGGCTCCCTTATGAGATGCCAGATTATGTATCACCATTTGTGAATAAGACAGAGAAAATGAGATTCATCTCGGATGAAGTAGATACGATAGTAGAGAGGATCGATTATATAAGAGATTTGGCTAGAGAGAAGTTAGAAGCGGAAACCACAAAAACTTTGGAGCAACAGCATAAAAAGGCCAAGCAAAGAGAGTTCAAAATAGGAGATTACGTTTTCATTAGGGCAGTCAAAAAGCCCCATCAAAGTTCCAAGTTATGTCCCAAGTTTGAAGGGCCATACATTGTCCGATGTTTAAGAGGACCAAACAAACTGATGGTATATTGTTTAAGCTCAGGCCAAACCTTCCCTGTCCATGTGGACAACGCTAAGGTGATCCCGGCAGAAAAGTTCACCGAGTCACATTTTGACTTTATGAACGATGAAGTTTGGAATCCCCACGCAGTAGAAGAAATGTTAAGCTCCAAAGAACAAAAAAGGGAAAGAATTGAGGAAAGACAACCGAGAAGCGACCCAGGAGTCCCTTCTGAGAGAGAAGACGAGGAAGCAGAAGAGTTAGAAGAAGACGAAAGAGTAGAAGAGGAGGAAGAAGACGAAGAAGAAGAAGAAATAGAAGAGATAGAAGAAGTAGATGAAGTGGAAGAACTTCCTCCTCCAACAGATCACGAGTCTTCCCAATATTCTTTCCAAATTCCCACAACGCCACCAATTCAGTCCGGACACAGCTACTTCCCAATTCCCCATCCACAACCAACTCAGCTAGAA
Source organism: Trachelipus rathkii (assembly GCA_015478945.1). Classification (NCBI taxonomy): domain Eukaryota; kingdom Metazoa; phylum Arthropoda; class Malacostraca; order Isopoda; family Trachelipodidae; genus Trachelipus; species Trachelipus rathkii. The sequence continues at coordinate 49,358 of JABUQX010061556.1, forward strand.
TACTACAACTCTTACTCAATCCCCCCACCTCAGCCGGCACCGAGTAGATTAAGCTCTTGGAGCCATCCGACTCCCGTGCAACAACCGACCCCGGTGGAACCCGTAAGAGAGAGTAAACCCGTCGAAGAAAGAAGATTTAGCGATGAGATTGTGGAAAGAAGAAGATACAGCGATATAGTTGCCGGAAGAGCGCGTCCAGACGGTGAATTTCAATGTTCCACTCCTAAAAATGACTTCCCAAGAACCCCCTCCAACCCTGCGGTTCGGAGAAAAGAGTTTAGACCATCTTTATCCCCTATTCAGCAAGAGATTTCCATAGAAAACCCTGTTCAAGAAATTCTTCAGGAGCCACCGGCACACGAAGGTGAGGTGTATGGAGCCTATGGTGGACCCCCTCCAAGAACAAATTCCCCTGTGAAATCTCCAATTTCCCCAGTAAAAGATGGCCACCATCCCATTCCCACGGTTGTAGATTCATCTCCTAAGGAATTCATCCCAGATAACAGAAAACAGGACCCCTCTTACCGGCCCCATAATCTGTTCACTGGTCCTAGAGATTCTACACCCCGAGTTACCCGAAGTCAAACAAGGAAGAAGTCAAACAAGGATGAAGGAACAGGCTCTACAACAACAAGTAGAGGTAAAAGACAACACGGAGACTACAGAGAAGACTCCAGTCCAACCTCCACCTGTCAAATTGGATTTGAATACAACAGTCAGAGGAAATAAAACTTATTATTTGCCTCCTGGCTACTAATTCATCCCAATTTTTGTATATATTTCGTATATTCCTAGAATTAAGAAAAATTATTTTAGTTTTTAGAATGAATTCTTCTTATTCTGAAAATACTCTTTAGTTAAGAAAGATACTTTTAATTTTAAGAAAATGATTTACGTACATTTCGCGTTGCGTCTGTACCAAACAATTAGTGGATTAGGAAAAAACTATAGATGGGATTAAGGTGACGATCGTCATAAATTTAAGAAAATTAGCTTGGATTAACATATATTCCTAAGAACTTAAATCTTAGAATTTGGACAGTTTTAGAAATTAAGATGATTTAGTCTGGATTAATTCGTTCGTAAGAACTCTAAGTTTAAAATTTAGATGTAGTTCTGATAGGTACTAACCTAGATTTCGCGCTTTACGTTATATCTGATTCTAGGTCACGGTTAATGGTTTTACTATTTTTTTAATAAAGAAACCCTTTTAAACTTATGTTTCCTCTCAAGAATAAGGGGGACAGCAATTTTAATACAAAAAATAAATATAAAATAGAAAACCAAAAAGAAAAAACTTTCACAATAAGAAAACAAGTAACTAGTGCCTTATGTAAGTAAGTAATAAAAAACTAACTAGTAAGTAAGTAAGCAACTAATAAAAAATTAACTAGTAAGTAAGTAAGTAATAGAAAACTAACTAGTAAGTAAACAACTAAGTATTAAATAGTATATAACGTTGAGTTTAAAACTCTTACATTTAGATATTAATTCAACTAACTCGATTATAGTTAAGAAACCATTTAGTTTAGTTAATAAAACGCGAACGCTTTAACTAACCAATTAATTTTAAAACTGTTATTAAACATAATTAGGCGACCTTTTAATTTCATCACAACCAAGAAAAGTATAAAGTATAAATATTTCAGAAATGAATTTCGGAAAACAACTTTTGTTGCTACTCATCATCTTATCAACATGCCAAAGCAACCTCATAAATGAAAAAGAAGAAACAAAGATTCTACCTGGTTTAGTTCTGTATCGTACTGGAGAAGTTAACTTCATAGAAGGATACCTCGATCTAGTTATCTCTTTAGAATGTCCTCCAGACATTAAAGAAACAATCATCAAGACGACTAAACTGGTAAACAACGTTAAAGAATCATTTTTACCATCGTTCGAAACCATGTTTCTAAACGTTTCAACACATCAAAGGGCTCACCAATGGGAATTCAAGTTAATGACCATCCGAGTAAAAGTGTTAGCCCAGAAATTGAACGAAGTAAGTGAACTGCCTTGGATCTCAGCACGATCAAAAAGGAAACGAGCCGCTTTCGAGTTCGGAGACGTCCTCAACATTCTTTTTGGTACGGCGACAGACAAACAGGTGAAACTACTTCGAAAGAAGATCAACATTTTAGGTAATTATGCCTCTACTTCAAATTTATTGATTACTGAACTAAAGGAACAGTTGAAAGCGAATACTCGTACTTTAATAAACTTTAGGGATAGCTTACAAAAATTAATAGTTCCAAACTAGTTTAAGTGCTACGCACAACATAATAAATCAAATGGGAAGCATCAGGGCGTTAATAAATCTAATTGAACAAACCGTGTCTAACATACATCAAATACACCAGTTGGTGATAAATTCACTTCAATTAGCTAAAAATAAGATTACTAACTCGCAACTCTTCTCTCCCATTTTCTTACTGCCTTTTGTACTAGAAATGAACAAAGAAACTAAGCTACACACAGTCATTCCTCTAGAAACAAAAACTTACCCAACTTTCTTAACTTATTCTTGGACTATCCAATCTGCAGCTAGCCCTTATGAACTAATCACTTTAATTCCTTTTATCTCAGTAGAAAATTTCATCTCGTATAAACTTATACCTTTTCCTACTCATCTTCCTTTAAATCAATCTTTAGTTCGAGTTATGTACAACGACCCCAATAACTATTTCTTCGTGAATTATGGGAATCGGAGATACACTTATCTTAAGGAATCAGCACATGATCTTTGTCGACATGTAGGCCAACTAGCCGTTTGTCCCCAGTCCCAAGTGTTTGCTTCCATTGACGATCAGTCTTGTTTACTATCTTTAATCTTGAATTTCACCAATGATTTTTCGCACTGCCCTATTGCAGAATATAAGTCTATAGAACCTTATACTGTTGCTTTAGGACACTTCACCCTTATTTCCTTTTCAGAAAAAACTAGGGCTTCGATTGCATGTGAGAAACCCAATTCTATCCAGCATGTCTATGACTATGTCTTTACTATTCCTCACGGATGTGCCTTCATCTCTTCTAAGTTTCAGTTTAAGAACCCTATCCACCTAGAAAAGAATATAACACTTTCTTCCTTAATTTCTTATTCTGATCACGTCTTATTCAACTTTTTATCTCACGTGGCTTTA
>JABUQX010061557.1:0-31787 GCA_015478945.1 Trachelipus rathkii
AGAGAGAATTATCGCTCGAAAGTGAAATATAGTGTTCCTATTGTTTTGGATTTTGTTTGTGCGAGCATAGATAGACCATTCTAATAACTACCGGAGTCCTTGTTGGCTTGTGTGTCGACTGCATTGGTTTTTTTTTGCAAGCCTTTTCTAGCCTCGTTGGTGCCCTGTAGCCTAGAATATAGGCCCAATAGTGTCGTGGGAATTCTTGTCCGATAAAACAACATTCTATAGAATAGGTAGTCGAGTCATGCTTTAGGTGATTTGAATTTTTGAAGGAATAATTTGGTTTAGAGTATTAGGTGGCAAGTTTGGCATATTGTTGGGGGAAGTCTATTTTTTAAACATTTTCCCAGTAGTAATAAACTTTAAAAGATTATTAAGGTTCTTATATTTTTAAACAGTTCACTACATGATGAGTTTTTATGTTCAATTTTATCACAATTATCGGACGAGGAAAAACCGTATAATCACTTACACCTCCATTACGGACACTTGAGATTAACATATGAGCACTATACACGTGGCATAGGGGGAAACCGGTCAGATATAAAAAACCAAAATATTATAGTAATACGTAACACAAATATTAGTCTTTCAATAATTAATTTGTCTAATTTTTTTATGTATGGTAGACTATTAGACATTTGTTTAATGTTTATTTCTATACCTCTCTTTCTTTTATTATTATTATTATTATTTTATTATTATATATTATTTATATAATATATAAAAATAATAAATAATCAATAAATATTATATTATTATTATTATTATTATTAATTATTATTATTATATTATATTATTATTATTATTATTATATATTATTATTTATTATTAGATAATGTAACTATTAAGATTCTAATGGGAACCGAACTAATAGTCTTTAGAAGAAATGAGAAAACTAATGTTAAGGAAGAGATAATAATAATAATAAATATTATTATTATTATTATTATTATTTATTATTGAATTAATATTATTAATTATTATTATTATTATTAATATTATATTATTATTATTATTATTCTTATTATATTATTATTATTATTATTATGGCACTTTATATTACGAGTAAGCCTACGTACACAGATTTCACAGATTATTATTATATTATTATTATTATTAATAGGCACTTTATATTAGAGGCCTACGTACGCAGATAACAAATTTACGTACAAAAAAAAATTACAATATTATAAATTTAAATTATGACAATCAATAAATAATAATAATAATAATAAATAATAATAATAATAATAAATAAAATAATAATATATTTATAATAATAATTAATACAAGGCAAAGAAATATACTATTATTATTTCATATAATTTTATTATAATCAATTATATTATCATTATTATTATTATTATTATTATTATTATTATGTTTATTATATTATTATTAATTATTAATTATTATTATTGCACTATGATTACTGCTATTATTATTTAATAATAGATAATAAATAAATAATAATAATAATAATAATAAAATAATAATAATTAATAAAATATAATAATAATAATATAATAATAATAAATAAATAAAATTGAATTGTCATAATTTAAATTAATAATACTGTAAACAATATTTCGTCAAAAAGTTCACGTGAAATGTGCGTATATAGGCCTACTCGTAATATCAAGAAAAACTTGAACAAAAGTTGAAATATTAATATTATTTATTAGAAAATTATTAAAAATATTGTCATAATTCATTTTGGTGAATGATCCTTAGACTTAAATATCATTTCAAAAAGAAATTTCAAAGGTTTGTAAAAAGATAAACGTTGCAAAATCGTTAATAAAATATATAACTTAGACTTGTGTTTTTCATCCAAATTAATTCTATAATATTATTAGACCTCTAATTTAACATTTAATATAATTATAATTGTTTGGACAAGCACAAAAGGAAATAATATTTTAAATGACGCTGGCTTTCCTGACGCCCTGACCGGTTTTTCCCGAATTCATTTTTTTGAAAATGCATTTTTTTCAAAAAAATTAAAAATCTTTATTTAGACATTTTCACTATTTTCCAATATTCTACAACATTAAGGAAACTCTGAATTTGAGAAAAAACTATTAAGTATAAATGTAACTTAAAATTTCGATTTTCATGATTCATTTTAAAATAAAAAAAAACGGCGATTTTTGACCGGTTTTCCCCCATTTATATATATTATATATATCATATATATATTATATATCTATATATATAATATATAATATATATATATATATATATATATATATATAATATATATATATATATATATTTATATAATATATTATAATATTGTATTTATATTGGCAATAGTATATATTTATGTATTGGTTTGGCAATAGTAGTGCAGAGGGGTGTCACCCCCAATTTTTTTGAAAATCACAGGATATACTCTAAAAGAATAATGAAAATGAAAATCGTCGCTCTCTTTAGAAAAAAAAGTTACAGCCTCGCAAAGTTACTAAAAATTTCATTTTTTATCTGCCAATGTTAGGTCTCATTTCAGGCCCTCTAGTTCAGGTTATAATATGTTTTGTTAGGTATACATAGAGAAAATCTATGTATACTTAACTAATCTTATGATAACCTGAACTAGGATGGCCATAAAACGAATCAAGCCTACTAATTTTATTTATGAAAAAGCCTTTGGGAAAATTTTAAATTTTGAGAGGCTGTAAATGTTTTTCCTAAAGACCTAAATCATTTTCATTTTTTTAAGCTTCATTATTTTTTTTTTTTTTAAATCCTATGGGATTTTTAACAGCTTTGAGAGGCTGTAACTTTTTCCTAAAGAAAGCGATTTTTGTTTTCATTATTCTTCATTGTTATTTTTTTAGAGTATATCCTGTGATTTTTATAAAAATCGGGGGTGACACCCCTTTGCACTACTATGACTTTTATTTTTATTGTATATTATGTAAAAATATGGTCTTGCAAATTTTGATAATTTTTAAAAATTATTTATGCATACTTTGTCTATAACATCGAAAAGTTGATAATCGTTTCGAAAATCAATTATCAAAACATTTTAGTGATATCAATTTATTGATAATCTGAAACACATTTCGACAGTGTTTCCTCATGCCCACACGAACAAAGTGAAGCCGAAAAGTTATGATTTTCATAGCGTTTTTTTTAAATATTTTTTTTGAAGATTTAAATTTAAAATGTATGAAAATAAATAAATAAAAAAAAAAATCAAATAATTTTTTAAATTATTTATGTTCACTTTGTCTATAACATCGAAAAGTTTTTAAAGTAATTATTAAAGATATTGATTATCAAATATTTTTAGTAATATTGATTTATAGATAATCCAAAACACATTTTGACAGTGTTTCTTCATCCTTACACGAACGAAGTGAAACCGAAAAGTTATGATTTGCATAGCATTATTTTTTATATTTTTATTGAAAATGTAAACTTAAAATGTACAAAAATCAGTAAAAAAAACATTTTGTAAATTAAATGTTTATAGTTTTAATACAGTATTTACATGAACCCAAGTCAGTAATACTCCACAATTACCAGTACCAGTAAATTAAATTTTGTAGCTAAATTAAATGTTTATAGTTTTAATACAATATTTACATGAACCCAAGTCAATAATACTCATACATGCAGCTTAACCTTAATAACTACTGTAACTAAAACCCACCAATTTGGCTTTTTCAAAATATACTATATGATACCCAAACTATTCATATACCTATCCAATCCTTCTTAAGTGTTGTAATAGTCTCTCACTCAACAACCTCTTGTGGCAAACCATTCCAAATATTAACTACCCTATTACTGAATGAATGGTTTCTTATATCAAGATGGCATGCCTTCTTAATTTTCTTACTGTGCCTCCTGGTCTCCTGTCCATGGTAAGCTATAAAGAATGTATTCGTGTCTGTATTATCAATAGATCATGTCCCCTCTGAGAATCGCCTTTCTACAGAAAACATTCCTAATTCCTTCAGCCTCTCCTCATAGCTCTTGCCCTCAAACCCAGAAATCATCCTTGTTGCTCTATGTCTCACTCTCTCTAGCATATCTATGTCTTTCCTTAAATAAGGAGCCCAAACTTGTGCACAATACTCTAATACTTGGCCTAACTATAGCTATTAAACAGTTTACTTACTGTATAACTTCATTGCTCTTATAAATGACATTGCGATATATTATACCTAGCATCTTGTTAGCTTTATTCCTTGCTTCCAAACACTGATTAGCTACTTTCAAATTACTGCTTATAATCACACCTAAATCTTTTTTTTTGGTCCACAGACTCTAGCCAATCCCCATTCATATCATAGTTAAAACTTTTATTTGAGTAACCTAGGTGAAAGAACCTTACACACTTTTTACTATTAAATTTATTTGCCACTTATCTGCCCACCAAAGAAGTTTACCAAGATCATTTTGAATCTTTATATCATTATTCTGTTCCTTACTGAACCACTTTGGTATCATCTGCAACTAGAAACCTTATTTTTATGTCTGTTCTCAATCATATATTATATATATATATATATATATATATATATATATAATATAATTAATATATATAATATATAATATATAATAGTATATATATATATAGTAGGTATATATATATATAGTATATATATATAGTATATATATATATATATATATATATATATATATATATAATATATATATTATTGGAGGAACAATAGTGGCCCAGCACTGAACCCTGTGGGACACCACTCTTCACTCTTTCCCATGATGACTTTTTGCCAATTTAGTTGTATTCAACACTATTTCTATTCCATCAACCACTCTTTAAAATCTCAACTATGTATCATCCATCTATACCACATTGCAATAATGTCTTATCAGCTTATACCACAATTGCAATAAACTTCATCAATCACTAATCAAAAGCTTTTCTGAGTCTAAAATATATAATATCAACTGGTCTTCTTGGTCAATGCAGTCAGTAATGTATTCCATAAATTCTAAAAGGTTGTCTGACATGACCTACCCTTTCTGAAACCGTGCTGGGAGTCATACAATACCTTGTTCTTGATCATCCAAATATTTCTCTATATGACCTTTTCTAAAACTTTTACAACCAGAGATGTTAAGCTAACTGGCCTATAATTTCCCAAATCTTCCTTAACTTCTCTTCTTATAAAAAGGCAACAACATACTGCTGGTTTTCCCAGTCATCTGGTTCTTCACTAAAAATATTAAAGATCAATAAAACTTATAATCAGTGCCTTTCAATGCTGGTATTACCCCTCCTTCAGAATTCTATCAAATATATCAGGACCTGCAGCTTACTTGGGTCAATATGGACTATATTTCATATAATATTTTTTACTCAAATTCATACCAGAACTATGTCTCCAAAACTATTATCCAATCTTTCCTCAGTAAACATTGAAGCAAAATAAAGCATTGAAAATGTTGACCACTCCTTGTCTGAACTTACTAATTTCAATATAATTGTAATAGCTACAATCCTATTCTTACTTTTAAATTATAAAAGCTAAAAAATAACTTCTTTAGTCCTTATTACTATACTTGCTAAATTAATTTTTTTCCTTCTTATTGCTGGTTAAGTTCATTTCTATTTTCCTAACTAATTTTCTAAATAATCTCCCCTGTTACTACATTTGAATATTTTAAAACCGCTTTTCAGTGATTTTCTCTCTCATCTTTCTATTATACCAAACAGGTTTTCTCTTTGCACCCTAATGGGTTTATCTTGAAATACATACCTGACTGATATTTTATCAAAAATATTGCCTTAAAATGTTCCAAAATGTATAAAACGGGTTTTTGTCTTAAACTCTTTCTCCCAGTCAATTATGATTGAACATGGGTCTCTAGATTTGGTAAATATTGCCAATTTCGGAAATCTTTAGATCTTTTTACTTTTTAGCTTGCAATTTGGCCCAGATATCACATTCATGTTAATATTCTATTATATATGGTTACTAATTCCTAAATTCTCCTCGAAAGTTTTGCTCTGGGCATGGAAAAAAAAACTTCCAAAAAATACACATTCATATTTATTTATTTGCCTTTATACAACAGGAACCAATATAAGAAAATATAAACAGTAAGTATATCTGATTTTTAAATTATATATATATATATATATATATATATTTATATATATATATATATATATATATATATATATTATATTAAAAATATATTATATATATATATATATTATATATATATAATACTATATATATATATATATATATATATATAATATATATATATTATATATTATATAATATATATTATATATATATTATATATATATTGTAAAAATGAAAATGTGTATTAGAAAGAAGATATCTAATAATTAGGTAAAGAAAAGTAAAAATTTGTAAAACAACCGAAAAAAAATATTAAATAAAATTCTTATAGATGAGAACTAAAGTAACTTACGATCTATTTAAGAAAGAAATCTGTAAAGATGCTAAGAATGCCCGTTCCCGGTGGCTGCCGTTCGTACCCTACGAACTTTCTTGAGCAGCTGCAAAAAATACTTTCTTCTACTGCCCTTCACTTAGCTCAGAATTTTGATGTCCAAAACAAACATGAAAGAAAAACAGGAATTAACAACTATTCTTATGGGTAGAATGGGAAAAAAATTATATTCGTTTGTGTGGAATGAGACTATCTTACCTTGAACTACCTCCAATTAACCCTTGATCAACACTTACAATCCTTTGACTTGTAAACAAAATATTTATTATTTGAAAAACAAGAACATCAAGGGGAATAAAACCCCAAAATTTAATATAAATTTAATATAAATATTCAATTTATGTACAACAGTACAAAAAAAAAAGGACACTTGAATCTTAATACAACAAACAAAAAAAACACTATATATATATTTAAAAAAAACTTAAATATACCTATATATATTTATGAGAACCTATCAGTAATGAAAATCTAAGTTGTTATGTGTATGTATTGCAGACTTTGCCTTATTATTTATGACTCCGAGACACTATGACTCCAAGACATAAGCGATATAAAAATGCAGAAATAGTCGTTCGCGCGAGAAAAAAAACGTAATTTTTATATGAATATCTAGTGCACTAGCGCAAACCACGTCGTTGGTTATAAATTCGAACCCGCACGTATACGGACTCCCGACTCCTCCCTCAGTACGACTCCCAGTCCAATATGTATAAGTTATTATTGTATAAACCCTAAATATAGTTTATACAATTTATTGAATCTCCAATCACCAATAAATCACCAACTCTGGCTCCAATCCAAGCTCTCAATACATTTATTGTTGAGTGTATTTCACTAATCTGGTGTATACATCTGTATATAGTAATAAGATAGAGGAGAAACTTTTGTCATAAGTTACCACTGCTCTCATTCGAGTAAATTTATGTTAATTTATTTCAGTATGTTTAATATATCAAAAACAAAATTTATAAGGGATCCTAAATGATAAAATATTTCAACTAAAATTGGTAAGAAATTTTCATTTAATAATAAGGGACAACAGGGAGTTTAATTCTAAAAAAAATAACAAGATAACAATTAAGGGGTAATAGGGAAATTTACCATAACAATTAATCCTAACAAACAAATTTAATAATAAAGTGTAAAGGGGATTTAATATTAATAACTAACTGAGTATTCCAATGATAAGCAGTCAAATTGTTAATTTTTTTTACACAAAGCAACCTTACATACAGGTCACAACTGCTAAATCACTCAACTTTCAGAATGATTTATAATCTGTGGTAAAATCTCACTGACTCAATTCGAAAAAACTTTGTTTTGTTTACATTCTTTCTTAAATATTCTAAGATTATAGGTTTATTTTTTTCACAAATAGGTTATAATATAACAAATCAAAAAAACTAGAACTGTTTTTAGTTTATAACCTTCATTGTATTTGGTGAAGTAAGTTTGTCAAATTGGAATGGAAGTCAATAACTCGTGAAGACTAAACAAGGGTCCTGCTCCAAACAACACCCTTCTCAGGAGAAAAATTGTCTGCTCACAGACTTAATCTGTACTGGTAATGGAGTCGAAACCCTGAACCTGGAGAAGTTAATGCAGGCATTACCTATGGCCCTTAACTAACCCAAAGATATTTATTTTATTGTATCTCAATTTTAAACCTAATAAACAAAAATCGAAACCATCTTACCTCTGAAAAGAGGAACAAATGTTTTCTCTATACTGTTGAATTGTGCTGAGCACCAATTTGATCGGTTAGAGAAAGGGAAGTGCTCTGGTTGATAAAATACCTAGTTTGTGAAAAGATAATTATATAGGTATACTTACAACCCAAGTCGTTAAACAAATTCATACAATAAATCACTTTAATTATTTATTGACATTTGCATGTATAGTTTATTCATTTCTTTACCTAAATTTGTAGATTATCCTCGTTATAAGTTTCAATAATTAAAATATACCTTCAATTGTGGGTTAGAGATGATGAGCTGTAACAAGAGAAAAAAAAATCTTACACTCCTCCCCACCCGTTATATATGACGGAAGGAAGAGCGAAGAATCTATAAAACCCACCAAACTAGCCTACCAGAAAAAAACCAATCATTGCACTATTCTGAACCATCATACCGCCGTTCATAGTTCCTCAAAAAGATTTCCAAGATATTCCGCATCTCCACTCCATCAACGGTTACCCGAGAAGCATGCAATAAAGCCTTCAAGTAAGCGAGGAACTGATCAAATTGTCCCTGGGCAAGATCATGGTATTCGTAAGTCATCTGTTGTAATGCGGGAGAAAAAGGAGGTTGTACTGATCTTTTGCCTGTTACAGGTGTGGTGGAGCTTTCCAGCGGTCTTTTGCGAGTCCATGGACTCTCCACAACCTGATATGGTGTTGCCGAATGTTTTGGCACGGATGGAGCTGGCATCAAGGGATTTTCTGCCAGGAAGCCAGAAGCACTTGGGGAAGGAGGAACAGCAGTGGTAACAGCTGAGGAATGCGCAACCGCTAGTAAAGTACACCTTCCACACATAGGTTTTCTCAAAGGTGGAGGGCTAGAAACAAACGGTATACCAGTGGCAGTGGATGTAGAAGCCACCGGTATGAGTTCAGAATCAGTTGCAGCAGAAACCGCAACTGGGGCAGGTGAATAAGAAGTGGAAAGAATATAGGCAGACGGGTCAACAAAGCTTAGACGGGAATGAATGCGCGGTGGCTCACTGCCGGTCATCGTGCGCGCGGGTCTCAAAATTGAACGAGCTGGAGCGGAAGTTGGTAATGTTTGTCGCTCTTCATTTAGAGAATTGATAGTAGGACCTATTTCGGCTGGTGTAGGAAATAGAGCAGATCTGGGTCTTCTAGGAATATCTAATATGTTATATTTATATAACATTCTCCAAAAAGCGCTAATCAGAGGTTTGCTTGGATGCACACCATCTGATAAGAATCCTCTAGGACCCAATGTATACACTTGGTTATTGGAGTTGGTCAGTTGGTCGAATTGCTGACGGACTCTTGGTTCCATAAAATCAAAAACATCCGTGATAGCTAGAGTATGTTTTCTAGTCCATCTAAGGTCCTGGGTATGCAACCGCATCAGTTCGTTATACACATAGATCGTGTCTTCATTCAGTTCGCGATCTGAAGTCCTAGGCAAATCCAGGGAATACCATTTTTGGGCCTCAGGTGGAGCAAAGGCCATGTGCCTATAGTAATTATAATAGGGTAAGTCTGGAATAGTAGGGAGTACAAAATATACTTTGGCATTAGGGCAATAGCGTTCTATCGCTTTCACAATCCCCTTGATCGGTCCAATGGCATGTTCTGCCCTAAAATCCATATTAGGAAGAGATACGGAATAAGTATCCCTGGAATGTTCAGGTCTCAGTTGGGCCAAGTCATATGCCATCCGAAATATGGAAAAGATAAACACATGAGTTGTGTCTTCTGCGAGGTCACTGTTAATAATTTTGGGTATGTCTTCAAACCTTGGGAGAAGTACTCTTAGGAACTTTACTGGGTGGTTTCCTGGATTATCCCTCTGTTGGTCATAATCGGATTCAAAATGCGAGATCCAGGAATGGCCCAAAAACAGAATCTGCAACAGAAATATTATATTCGTTAATACATGGACAATGATCGGACAATACAAGAGACGTTTTGAGCTTTCCGAGGAAACCCCAAAACCCCACCATATATATCCATTTATTTATTTAATCATTTTATCCTACATGCATATACATATTAATTTTAAATATATATATACCGATATTCGCCTTATGTGTCATCAATTCTATTAAGTAATAACAATTTCGATCTCGATTCGTTCGGAACACATGGGGTAAGAAACCAATATTCATCATAATTTTATTCAAAAATATGCTTTACAAACTTAAAAAAAAACAACTAATTAGATTATTATAGATTTTACAAATTAATACAAAATTTTCAGATTACTATAACATTTACAAAATAACAGATTTCTAGATTAATTATAACATTTGTAGCAAATAATATTTTATCAATTTTCCAGCATTCCTTTTTTTAATATTTTATTTTAATTCTTCAGTGACAATTATCTTTATTTTCCATCGGTGCGCCTTCTTCTTTCCAAAATGTGCGGCTGTATCCATGCACTTCAGAAGATCCTCTGTCCGCAAATCTTGTTTCGAGAAGGCGATTGCCAGTAGCTTTCACGAACACACCATCCAATTCGATCTTTCTTTCCAACCATTTGGACCTGGCTTCTAAGTTTCATTCTCCCGCTTTACTTGAGGTGCCCATCGTACACTTCTTCTTACCGGAACTATAGGAACCGCCATTCTGGGAGTTAACATCTCCCTGGAACCCAGATCACCTTCCAACGAATCTCTGTTCGGTTCATGTTGGTCTTCGGGTATTTCCCATGGTTTCATTCCCTCTACTGTCGTTACAGGAGAATTGACAGAGTACAATCTTTTCTGAAGGTCTTCACATGACAATCTTCGTGCACTTCTATAGGGGATCATCTGGTTCCTTTGGTCTGTTATATAAATAGGAGTATAGGATAATAAAGAAGGTGAATTTGAAGAAGTAAGAGAGGTAATAGGAGAACTAAATAGAGAAGTCTCAGAAAGAGTACCAGGTGAATTGGAAAAATGAGGTGAATGGAAAGTTTCTTGAAAACTAGCATAATGAGAAGCAGGTGAAGTAAATAAGTTAGAGAGATTATATGAAGACAGGTCAGTAGAAATACTAGGAGAATAATTAGAAATAGTAGATACTTGAGGAATAACAGATAAGGGAAGAGTAGGTAGAATAACAGAAGAAAAATCACTCACCTTTGTCAAATTATTGATTACATGTTGATTCAAAAGGAGACTCTCCTCAATGCAACACAACACCACTCTGGAAAGTTTTCTTACCTCTTCGGAGTCAGGAAATCCTAGGAAATCGTCTTCATCCTCATCCGAATCATCTTCAAAATTAATATCCTGTATATTAGATGTCATTGATGGTGCTGTGGCCATTGAGGAATCCTCTACAATCTCTTCCGGATGTTCGTCTTCAAGATCTTCGCTCGTATTTAGTTGGTTGGTTAATAATTTAATAAATAAAGGATTTTCTCTTATATATTTAGGGGGAATATACCATTTCTTTAACTGTCTGTGATGCACCCTATAAATTCTTTTAGATTCCAAAGATTTTACGATATAAGTTACCTCATTTGGATTCACTTTTATTACTTGTAAAGGTCCCTGATATCGATCCTTAAACTTATTTATAGTTAAATCTCCTGGGAGTTGTATTTTTAGTGCCACCAGTTGATCCATTTTGAAAGGAGAAAAGCTTTCATGTCCCTCCTTCCAATGGTTGTTAAATCCCGTCCAAGGAAGTCGAGGTTGCTTATTATGCGCTTCCTGATACAATATCTCAGAGGGAGTTTTTGATGTGGCAGCATGTACTAGGTGATTGTAAGTTAGTACAACTTGTGGTAATTGTACATCCCACAGACTCGGATTTTTCAAGGACAACCTTAAATATTGTAATAAGGTGCGGTTTACCCTCTCCGTAATCCCATTTGAAGATGGGTTATATGGAGTTGTATAAATGTGTTTGATATTATTTCGTTGTAGCAACTCCTCAAATTCAGGACCTCTAAACTCCCTTGCATTATCTGTTAGCAATCGTGAAGGGATTATCGGCAAATAAGGCAAAATATTCTGCAAGGCCGCAGTTACCAAAGTGGTATGTTTTGATCGTATGGGAACAGCCGCTATCCATTTACTAAAATGATCGATAAAGACTAATGCGTAAGTATTACCTTTAGCTGATTTCGGTAATTGTAACAAGTCTACGGCGACCAATTCAAAAGGGTATCTTGTATGTATCTTAAGAGTTGGTGGAGCGTGATATACGTTGGAGATTTTAGCTAGCTGGCATTTATAACAAGACATAGATATCTCGTGACAGATATCTTTCAATTTCGGATGCCAAATGATTTTTTCTAACAATGCATACAGTTTACCTTGTCCAACATGGACAAATTCATAATGATTAATAATAGCGACTTGTACAGCAAATGAAAACGATACCACATAATGATATTGGTCTTTCCTATTTCGATGGAGGATATGATTATCGACTATTGATAAGAAATTTCTAGCAAATTTAAATAATGTTAAAGGACCCCGAAAAGCTTGATGTTTTAGTAAAGCTCCTTTTAATCTTTTTAATAATGGATCATGTGCTTGACATTGAACTATATGGTCCATTAATACTTCCACTGAATCTTGTGATGTTCTGATCAGGGAAATATTTCGTATGAATAATATTTTGGAAAGGGGTTCCTTCTTCTTTCTCATAACTTCCTCCCCACCAAATTCCAACCAATGTTCAAGTGGCTGTTCATTCTGGTCTATGCATTGATCTTCGTCAATTGCTTGGTACTCTATTTCATAAAGTTTATTTGATAAGTCTGTTTCGCAGGCATTCACAGATACTGATTCCTCTTCCGAATCAGGGACTCGAGTTCTTCCAGGGACTAATAAGTTGTAGTGGATGCCACTTATACAAAACAAATGACACACTTCTTTATGGGTTGGTTCTCCAAAGTGTAAGGGATGTGTTTTACTGTAATACACAAGAACCCGGATCTTATAAATGTGAGTAAAGGCGTCAATGCTGTGAACAAAAGGTAATTGACCAGCATACCTAGTTAGCTGCAGTTGTTTCAGTACTTGCTTTGCTTCCTTGGTGCTGCCAGTTGGTAGATGATATTTACTCCTGTTATTTAATAATTCATCCACAACTGCCACTCTTATCTGGAGATGAGAATCCGGCTTATCATATAAAAACTGTGAGAAACACTGAAACAACGAATCTCCACCACCCAACATTTTAATCACTGAAAATCCCTCAGGTGGATCATTAGAGATTATTTCATTTTCTGGTTCGTTTGGAATTGCAAACGGTGTTCTGGACAAAGTGTCTGCGACGATATTCTCTTTACCAGGTATATAAAATAGTTCATAGTCAATATCGTTAAGTTCTTCCAAAGTTCTAGCCACCCTTTGATTCACTAAAGGCATGTTTTGCAAAAAGAGTAGTGGCTTATGATCCGTATATACATGTACTTTAATACCATACAAGAATGGTTTTAGCGATCGTACAGCCCATCGAACGGCTGCTAGTTCTCTCTCCGTGGCACTATAACCACGTTGAGCTTTGGAGAAAACTGTGGGAATGTAAGCTATGGGTTTATTCTCACCGTTTTGAATTTGGCTGAGGCAGGCACCAGCACCTATCCCTGAAGCGTCAGTGTGAAGTAACAACGGAGTAGCTTGCTCAGATCTATCAGGATACGATAAGAAAGGTGGAGACGTTAATAGACTTTTAAGTTTGTCAAATGCCAGTTGACACTGTTCGGTCCAAGGCACGTTTTTCGTGAACTTCAGTAGGTCGAACAGAGGTTTGGCTATTACTGAGCAATTTGGAATATGCCGCCGATAGAAATTGATGAGGCCCATAAACTGTCTAACCTGTTTCGCCGTTCTTGGAGGGGGATACTTCGCAATACCTTCAATACTCTTCTGTAGGGGTTTTAGCCCCTTTTCTGAAATCATGTGGCCTAAAAATTTTACTTCGGTTCTTAACAAATAACTCTTCGAGGGTTTCAACTTGAGCCCAGCCACTCTAAATGCTTTAAGGACCTCTTCCAAAATAGAGAGATGTTTCTCGAAACTGTTGCTAATTATCAGGACGTCGTCCAGATAAATCATCACTTCACTCCATGAGATGTGACATAAAGCCAATCTCATTAACCTCTGAAATGTAGCAGGTCCGTTCATTAAGCCAAAAGGCATCCGGAGGAACTCCCAATGGCCCAAAGGTGTTGAAAACGCAGTTTTCTCGATACTATCCTTCTCCATCTCGATCTGATAATACCCCTTTATCAGGTCAATCGTGGAAAAATAATGCATACCTTGCAAATTGAACAATGTATCTGTTAAATTAGGAATGGGAAATGAATCTTTTTTAGTGATAGAATTCAACTTACGATAATCTATACAGAGTCTCATGGCACCGTCAGGTTTACGAATAGGGACTACTGGTGCAGAATAGGGAGAACAGGATCTTCTAATAATTCCCTCGGCCTCCAACTTATGACAAACTTCTTCCACTTCATACAAAATTGGCCCTTGCAAACGCCTAACGGACTCATTCACTGGATCTTCAATAAACGTGTTTATAGCATGCTTGAGAAGGCTGGTACATCCAACATCTGCATCTCCCAAACTAAGAACTCGCGGATATTTGATTAAAAGCTGCAAAACTTGGTCTATTTGATGTTCTGATAATTCTGTTTTATCTAATTCAAACGCCGTCCTTAAATTTTCGAGCGTCCAATCCTCATAAGTTTCTTGGGGCTTCTGAGTTATTTCCACTGCATTTACGATACCACAAATGAAGTCTTTCGTAGGATGTATCTGGTGTAAAATAGTATACGTACCAAGGGTATATCCTTGTTTTAAAGTGATTGGTTTGTCAAAAGGGTTGAAACAGTATAGATAATCACTGGAGTCCCCTGTATAAGGGATAACTGCTTCATCAATTATACATTGATTATTTGGGTTTGGTGTGAATAATAACAACGAATTTTTTTCTATTAACGGACCATATATGGTAACCATAACCCGAGCACAATCACGGGACTTAATTACTACGTCCTTACTTATTAAAGCAGACTCTTCCACCTTGTTTCCCGGACATAATCGCATATCTTTAGCTATTACTGTGATGATATTATTTTTTCCGTTATTTCTCTTAATTAATTCTTTTGTGGACAAATCTGGCAATAAATTGTCTTTTCTTAGCAAATTGTATCCAAAGATAACGTCATAACCCGTCAATTGTTCATCCACGACCACAAAATTATTGGGAGAGGTTGAAAAGTCCTTAGAAAGCTTCAATTGGAGAGTTATTTCCCCCAAGACAGGAAAAACCACCTTACCTATACCACTTACACCTGTATATGGGGTGGCTCTCAAAGGAAACTTGTCTTTATTCAATAATTGATACGTTGTATTGGTAATTAAACTCAGAGAAGCACCAGTATCTACCAATGCTTGTAATGGGGTGTCATCGTCACAACCCTCAATTCCTACTCCTATCACTAAAGCATCCTCAGCACATTCCTAATGAATGAAACTTTTTACACCATAGAATCTGAAATAAGAAGGGAAATGGGGATTTAGAGATGAGGTTTGCTCCTCCTTTTCTGGGGAGGTTTGTGCCTCAATTTCATGGAAGGAGGTCTGTACCTCAATTTCTAGGGATGGAGGTTTGTACCGTCTTTTTTCATGGGAGGAAGGTCTGTAACCTCAATTCTAGGGGGAGGTTTTTGTACCTCAATGTCAATGGAGGAGGTCTGTACCTTCAATTTCATGGGAGGATTGTCATTTGAAAACCCCTTTTAACCTATTTATACTCAGAGTAAGATCCACTCGCGTTTGGGATCGCTACAGTCTGTACTAAGAAATATGAACTGTGTTCCCTAAAAGGTGGTTGCGGAAGATGCCACACCCCTCATTAAAAATAGTGAATTGATTCTGTCCACCTACCTGGTCATTTTCCATCGGCAACTGTGAACCCTACAATTACGTGGTCGTCTTTTGTTTCTAGTATCTTCTGGCCTTAATGCTGAGGTTTCGGACTCAATGATGCTATCGATTTAGGTTACAGGTTGATCGTAAGCCCCCAAGGATACAGTCTGATGCTTTTTTCTACCTTTACTTGGGGCTCTGTGGGCGGGCCACTGACCACAGAGCACTCTCGTTTCCCCTCTGTTGGGGCATATTTGGCAAAAACCAATTCGGACAATCAACTCCCAAATGACCATCCTGATGGCATACAGGACATTCTTGACTTTCTGGACTTATTTGCCTTTTCTGACTTCGCTGTGGGCAGTCCTTCACAACATGTCCCTCCGCTTCACAACGAATACATTTATTTTTCTGAACATAACAGTCATCTGCCATGTGTCCGCGTTTTCCGCAAAACCGGCATTGTGGTCTTAATTTACAATCCCGCACCATATGGCCGGGTTTCTTACAATAATTACATCTTTGCAGTGATCCCGGGGATTGGGATTTCATTTGAGTTGTCCTAAACTTTTCTTGTACTTGTCCATTGGATGGGGTTCCCGCATAACCACCAGATGGAGGAATTCTTGGCGGATGTGCTAAGTGTGACATATTTTGTACGTAAGTCGGATTACTCGGACTCGAATAACTTGAAAAACATCCAGAAGACTTAGGGAATTGAGAACCACCACTGGATACCTCATATCCTGGATAAGTCAATGCAGGATAAGCCCACATTGGCCCAACTGCCTGCGGAACCTGAACCATATTTTGAGACGATTGATAGGAAGTAGAAGGAACTACAGGTGTTAAATCTATTACCTCCGGCTGACTACTTAAGGGAAGTTTGTTGTTTGGTAGAGGCTCTATTCCGCCATTATTAGTTTTATCAGTTACTTGTTTACGTGTATAATTGTCGTCTATTAACTTTACTAAACCTTCCCAAGAAAGACTAGCACCTTTCAAAGCTAGCTCACAAACCACTGTGAGTGAATTTACTTGATCTTGTACCGTTTGAGGCAAACTCTTTACTAGTTTTTCTCTTACAACCTTCATGGAACTCACATCTGACCCTGGAAAAGCTTTTTCGGCCAATCCCAACAATCGTAACGCGTATAATGGTATTGTTTCTGTGGACAATATTTGGGCATCCGTGAAGGCGCTTAAGTCGCATTTTGTTTGTTTTCTCAAATGCTCACCAAACCAGTCCACTAATTCCTTTTTTATCATTGCATAACTTGCGTTTGATTTCATTAATACGTCGTATACTTGTTTAATTGCTCCCTCCAGATGCAATCCCAAGTATGTACGCCACCCGTCAACTTGAGAACTTGGGTAGGTCGCCACTGCATATTCTTCAAATCTATTCATGAATTGTGGCAGAGGTTCTCCATTCTCTAAACAATACTTACCAACAGGTATCATTTTTCTAGATTTTATCTGTTGTTGGTCCGTCATCATTTTCATCATCTGCGACATAGTATCCAATGTTCTCTGATTTTGTTCCAAAATTCGCAACAATAAAACACTATTTTCAGGCTCTTGAGCAGATGAATTCTGTATTGGCGACTGCTGTGGAAAATTCCCCACAGACAATGGAAGACCTTGCTGGCTAGGTGCAAAAGGAGCCGATGGAATGGGTTGTTGATATACATTTAGGCCAGGCTGCATACCACCAAAATAAGGACGTGCCACAGCTATGCTTCCCGGCAAATTTAACGTGGACACTGTGACCGTCACAGGAGGAGACATCGTAAAAGAGGAGGGTACTGAGCCTATCGAATGTGCTGGACCGACGTTCAACACCTCCGAAGACTCAGTAATTTCGAAAGAAGATGTTATAGAAACGAATCCCTCAGATGTCATCAAGTTCGTTGGTTGGTTAGCCATCAAACTTGATGAATCCGAGGTGGTAAACGTTGGTAAATTCAAATTATCGACCGTCGCTTTCGTATCGTCACTCGCGCCGTTTGCTACAACGTTCTTGTTATCGGCCATTTCGAATACTTTATGTAATGTAGGATCGTATGTCGAGAAAGAGTATGAATACGAATAGCTATGGAGTTTTGGTACCTAACAAAACTAGCCATATAGAGAAGATCTGTGGTTTGTTTGAGGGCGTGAAGATTATTTGTGAGAAGTGGTTCACATTGAGTGGACGAGTTTAGAGATAGATATCGTGAGGAAATAGGGAATCAATGAATCTTATTCGAACTGCTGGACACTACGGAAACACCAAACAGAAAACCGAAACCAAAAGAAGACTTGAAGAAAAATAAGAAAGGCAGCAGACACGTAATAGGCAGCTTCTCAAGAAAGAGAACTACGCTCTGCTACCATAAATGTAATGAATGTGTATTAGAAGAAGATATGTAAATGTAATTAGTTCATAAGAAAGTAAAAATTTGTACAACCGAAAAAAATATTAATAATAAAATTCTTATAGAGAGAACTAAAGTAACTTACGATCTATTTAAGAAAGAAATCTGTAAAGATGCTAAGAATGCCCGTTCCCGGTGGCTGCCGTTCGTACCCTACGAACTTTCTTGAGCGGCTGCAAAAAAAATACTTTCTTCTACTGCCCTTCACTTAGCTCAGAATTCCGATGTCCAAAACAAACATGAAAGAAAAACAGGAATTAACAACTATTCTTATGGGTAGAATGGGAAAAAAATTATATTCGTTTGTGTGGAATGAGACTATCTTACCTTGAACTACCTCCAATTAACCCTTGATCAACACTTACAATCCTTTGACTTGTAAACAAAATATTTATTATTTGAAAAACAAGAACATCAAGGGGAATAAAACCCCAAAATTTAATATAAATTTAATATAAATAAATATTCAATTTATGTACAACAGTACAAAAAAAAGGGACACTTGAATCTTAATACAACAAACAAAAAAACACTATATATATATTTAAAAAAAACTTAAATATACCTATATATATTTATGAGAACCTATCAGTAATGAAAATCTAAGTTGTTATGTGTATGTATTGCAGACTTTGCCTTATTATTTATGACTCCGAGACACTATGACTCCAAGACATAAGCGATATAAATGCAGAAATCGTCGTTCGCGCGAGAAAAAAAAACGTAATTTTTATATGAATATCTAGTGCACTAGCGCAAACCACGTCGTTGGTTATAAATTCGAACCCGCACGTATACGGACTCCCGACTCCTCACTCAGTACGACTCCCAGTCCAACATGTATAAGTTATTATTGTACAAACCATAAATATAGTATATACAATTTATTGAATCTCCAATTACCAATAAATCACCAACTCTGGCTCCAATCCAAGCTCTCAATACATTTATTGTTGAGTGTATTTCACTAATCTGGTGTATACATCTGTATATAGTAATAAGATAGAGGAGAAACTTTTGTCATAAGTTACCACTGCTCTCATTCGAGTAAATTTATGTTAATTTATTTCAGTATGTTTAATATATCAAAAACAAAATTTATAAGGGATCCTAAATGATAAAATATTTCAACTAAAATTGGTAAGAAATTTTCATTTAAGAATAAGGGACAACAGGGAGTTTAATTCTAAAAAAAATAACAAGATAACAATTAAGGGGGTAATAGGGAAATTTACCATAACCATTAATCCTAAGCAAATTTATAATAATGTGTAAAAGGGGGATTTATATTAATAACTAACTGAGTATCAATGATAAGCAGTCAAATTGTTAATTTTTGTTACACAAGTGACCTTACATACAGGTCACAACTGCTAAATCACTCAACTTTCAGAATGATTTATAATCTGTGGTAAAATATCACTGACTCACTTCCAAAGTGAACTTTGTTTTTGTTTACAATTCTTTTCTTAATTATTCTTAAGATTATAGTTTATTTTTTTTTCACAAATATGTTATAATATAACAAATAAAAAAAACTAGAACTGTTTTTAGGTTATAACCTTCATTGTATTTGGTGAAGTAAGTTTGTCTATTTGGAATGGAAGTCAATAACTCGTGAAGACTAAACAAGGGTCCTGCTCCAAACAACACCCTTCTCAGGAAAGAAAAAAAATTTTCTTCTCACAAACTTAATCAGTACTGGAAATGGAGTCGAAACCCTGAACCTGGAGAAGTTAATGCAGGCATTACCTATGGCCCTTAACTAACCCAAAGATATTTATTTTATTGTATCTCAATTTTTAAACCTAATAAACAAAAATCGAAACCATCTTACCTCTGAAAAGAGGAACAAATGTTTTCTCTATACTGTTGAATTGTGCTGAGCACCAATTTGATCGGTTAGAGAAAGGGAAGTGCTCTGGTTGATAAAATACCTAGTTTGTGAAAAGATAATTATATAGGTATACTTACAACCCAAGTCGTTAAACAAATTCATACAATAAATCACTTTAATTATTTATTGACATTTCCATGTATAGTTTATTCATTTCTTTACCTAAATTTGTAGATTATCCTCGTTATAAGTTTCAAAAAGTAAAATATACCTTCAATTGTGGGTTAGAGATGATGAGCTGTAACAAGAGAAAAAAGAAATCCTACAATATATATATATATATATAAGAGGTGGGCGTTCCGCAATTTAAGTCCGCAATTGCGGAATACCAAAATAAATTGCGTAATTGCGATTGCGATAATTTGAAAAATGTTGCGGAATTGCAGTGGCGAGTGTGTAAAAAAATTTCACCTCTTGAAAATTTCTTTCACAAAATTAAAACATCTTTTATATTTAAGACATATAATAAAACTCCAAAAAACCTCAAGATTATATTATATTATAATATAATATATATTATATATATATTATATATATATATATATATATATATTAATATATATTATATATATATTATTATATATATATATATATCAAAAAGCTTTCTACAATGTAAATTTCTGCAGTCAGACTAATTCTCTAGTTTTACTTGCGACCAAGGATTGTTTATTGATCTTTCTGAGGAAGTCAAATATAAATCTTATTTCTTGACCACGTGCCTATTGCCTCATAAAGATGCAATAGATTTCTTCTAATATAATCCCCAATTTTCATCCTAAAACATTGTAAGAGCACCATCGGTTTTTATGTTTACCTTTAATACATATAACATTTACATTTCAAGTAACAATTGTTCAAAATACAAGAATTGTATGTGAAGTTGTGTATTTGAATTCCTTTCCATGCAAAAAAAAATGACTGATGATGCTACCCTTTCAACAGACACCAATGCAGTTTGATCTAGCTGACCTGTATTTTTTATCTTTATTAAATCCAATACCTTTACTTTCAAGTTCTATTTTTAATTCATTCCTAAAATACCACATGATAGATTATTTTTTTTTTATTAATTTATTTTAGTTAAAATATTTAACATGTGATTTAAAATTTTTAAATTTATTATTATTATTATTATTATTATTATTATTATTATTATTATTATTATTATTATTATTATTATTATTCTTTCTTTCTTTCTTTCTTTCTTTCTTCATCTTCCTTTTTATTCCCAAGACTGGGAGTAAGGTGCGTGACAAGCATAGGAAAAGAAAAGCAGTAGAAGAATATGACAAAAGTCGAAAAGAAAGCATAGCCTTACAGCCCCCTCTGTACCATTAATTAGTAAGAACTCGTCGCAGTCCAGAAAATCCAAAACTAGAGCTTCACAGGACCCGGCGGATCCTGCACTATGGTAAATCCGTGAACAGTGTAGGGTTCATCCCTGCAGGTGGGCGACAACCATAGCCCCTTACACACCCCGCATTTCGTCCTATGCATGCACCTTTCTTCTCGCCTCTGCCAAACTCATATTTCTCTCCTGCAAACATTCCTTTACTGACTCAATCCACTTTTTCTTCGGTCTCCCAGCCGGTCGGTTCCCAACACACTCACCACTATACATCCGCTTAACCAACCGACTATCATTCTTCCTTTGAACATGACCAAACCATCTCAACATACTTTCATTTATTCTCTCGTTTACCCCTTTCTTCACACCACACAACTCTCTAATACGTTCATTCCTCATTTTATCAATTCTCACACTTAGCACGCCCCTAAGATATTATTATTATTATTATTATTATTATTATTATTATTTTATTATTAATAATATTATTATTATTGGAATGGGGTGGCAGGGGATGGTGTTGGAATGATTGGGAATGGAAGAGAATAGAGGGTGCCCTGCCTATCATATGTGGATGATTTTTTTTACCTACACTCATTCTGTTTTGTTGTAATTTTAAAAACATTTCATCCATTATATCATACTATGTTAATTAAACGACAATTTGAAGGATGTCTTATCTTTCTTTACATTTCATATGTTTTCAATTTTTTTCTTCTCCTTTGTTCTAATATATATACTGCTGTTCTAATCATCATCATCATCATCCTTTTTTTCCCCAAGACTGGGGGTAAGGTGCGTGACATGCATCGGAAAAGAAAAGTAGTAGAAGAATATGACAAGTCGAAAGAAGCCCAGACCTCCCGCCTCTCTATAGCCTATTTAGTGAGAACTGCGTGCCGCAGTCAGAAAATCCACCCTAGAATTTCACGGGACAGAGCGTGACGGACCCTCACTATGGCATATCGTCAAGTGTAGGGTTCATCCCTTGGCCTAGGTGGGCCACAACCATACCCCCTCACAAAACCCCGCCATTCATTCCTATTATGCACCTTTATTCTCGCCTCTCCAAACTCACATTTCTCTCTTCCAGACATTCCTTTGCTGACTGCATCGACTTTTTTCTTTGTCTGCCCAATCGGTCGATTCCAACACAACCCATCACTATTACATCCCCTTAACCAACCGAATATCATTCATCCTTTCCACATGACCAAACCATCTCAACGTACTTTCATTTATTCTCTCTCATTTACCCCTTTCTTCACACCACATAACTCTCTAATACGTTCATTCCTCATTTTATCAATTCTTCTCACACCTAACACCCCTCTAAGATGTCCATCTGAACACATTGAACTTTTGATATATACCTCTTATTCCAGACCATAGTCTCACTACTATACATTAACACAGGTACCAACAAACTCTCATGTAATTTTTTTAAGGAGTGCAGAATTCAAAATTTTATTGTTTAAATATGTTTTATTTTTTTTTAATTTTATGATCTTAAAAGGGAATAAAACATAATAAAACATAGGAATAAAAAAAACCATATGAATAAAGTCACAATATGGGCGTAACCAGAATTTCAACCAGGCCGAGGATCAAAACTTTAACTTTAAATAATTTAGTTACGTGTTTTATGTTATTCCATGCAATTCAATTTATATATATTTGGATTGATGAAAGAATTTAAGTTTTGGTTAGCAGGGGGAGGGTCTTGGACTGATGGAAAGTTTTAGAGAATGCAAATTTAGAGCTCTGAAAGTTAATGTAAATTAGAGCAGGGCGATGATGGTAGATGAGAAGAGTCCGAAGTGTGAAATCGTGTTGAATGGTAGACAAATATATAGGCTATAGATATGTTGATTGAAAAAGAAGCTGAAGATCCCGAGTTTACTAGTTTACTGCTGGTGCAATTAAGTCTGGCGAGTGCATGAGGGGGGAGGGTTAAGTCTTGAGTGTGCTAGTGTTTTTGCATGTGCGTATGTTGTTACCGGTGTTAATGTATAGTAGTGAAACTATGGTGTGGAATGAGATATAGATCCAAGATGCAGTTTGTTCAGGTGTAATAAAAATTGATAAAATTTGGAATGAAAATATTATGGGGTTGTGTGGTGTGGTAAAAAGGAGTAAATGAGAGTATATTAAGATTAAGGTAGTTTGATCATTTAGAAAGGACGGATGGTGATAGATTGGTTAATGTTGTATTGAGGAGCGTTTTGGAAAGCGACCAGTTGAGAGATCAAAGAAAAAGTAGATTGAGTCATTAAAGAAATATCTGAAGGAAAAATTAGAGTTTCAATTGAGTAGAATGCTGCGTAATAAAAATGATGAATAGCATAGTTTTGTGAGGGGGCATGGTTGTTGACTTTGCCCAGCTTGGGGTGAATCTCGACATTGACGAGATGATACAGTGGATGAAGCTCCAGGGTGGATTTTGGCTACAATGGTCTCTCAATTAAGGGTAAGAGGGGTGGCTTTCTTTGTCAATTCTAGACATGCTATAGAATACCTCGAGTTAAAATTAGCAGGTTTGAACGATGCTGATGACGGGTGAATGATGCTTCTGTTGTCTTACGATTCTAGGCATCTGGAAGTCTACTCCAGTATTCTTACTGGTTTTACTTTTCATTTTCGTTGCAGCCCCCGAAGAACTACAGTAGTCCCAGCATGTAATAATTCTTGGCTCACTATGTCCGCACTATCATAAAGAAAATGAACCGAGATTTTGTCGCGGTACATTGTAATTGAAATACCTTTTCTCGTTGCATTGTCAGTGTCTTCTAAAAAACTTTCAGGAACCTAGAAAATGTTAAAAAAAAAATTCTGGTATACAAATCAAATAGTTTACAAGGTTTCAGATTGTGAAGTAGTTAAAGAATAGCACTTTCTTAAACTTCTCTCGGAACATTTTTTTTTAGTCAAAACTTCTTTCCTTGCCAAAGTTGAACAACACATTTATCTCAACAAAATTTTCATTAGAAAGATAACTGCAGTGGTGGTTGCTTTTGCGTCCAACTTAGCCAAGCACAAAAATAGAAATGAAAGGCATTGTCAAAAAATAGAAAAGCAATTTACAAAGTTAAATGAAACCAATAAAAGCAATGGCATCACACTGATCCCAGAGGATTGGGTTGCTAGGTTTCTCCGACAAGTTATATATTATTCGCCCCTTTTTGAATTTTTACTAGCAGTCTTTTTGAAAAGGTAGAAGACGATTTTTTTATTTTATATTTTTTTAAAAATAAAGTACATTTAAAAAATTACTATCATTTAAATTACTTACTTTCAAAAATCCTTTTCATTACGAAATTTACTGATTTCTCCATTTTGTTGCACTAAATCTAAAGAAATATTACCATTGCCTTTATTTAAAAAAATTAATCACTCAACCGCGTGATGGGGACGAACAATGGTATTAAAGATGGAGGAAAGATTATAAGCTATGAAAACGTTCCCTAGTAAACAAAATAAAATTGCACAATATTTTGTCTAGTAATTTCGTAAATATATAACAAACGAAGACAAAATGTGTGCAAAGGATGGGGGAACAAAATAGCAAAATGAAATAGTTTTAATTACAAGGCAGTATAGAGTTAAAAAAAATTACATATAAATAATAAAGGAAATGTGAATTTGCAGTTCCTTTTAAAATTCGTACATAAATTATATTACAACATATATCACTTCTCAAATTCAATATCAAAACAACACAACAAAATTTGACCATAATTCAAATAACAGCTATAAAAAAAAAAAAATACACTTTAAATTTATTACATTTACTATAATATAATATATAATAGCTGTCCCTTGCTTCCCCATAAATGAGGATAAGGAACTTCAGCATGCATAAAAAAATTCGATTATATATATATATATATATATATATATATATATATCATATATATTATATTTATAATATTATATATATATATAATATATATATATATATATATATTATATATATAGGGTTATATAATATATATAATTATCATCATCATCATCCATCCCCAGATTCGGGGTGAGGTGTGTAGCATACACCGGAAAAGTAATAGAAGGAAGTATGACAAGTTGAAAAGAAAGCCGCAATCTTGCCACCCCCTAAAGTCGAGAATTCGTCGCAAGTCAGAAAAAATCCACGTCGTCATGTAGGGTTCATGTCCTAATAGACAAGGCACAACACCGGACCACCATTCAATCCTATTATGCACCTTTCTTCTCGCTCTGCCAAACTCGATTCCTTTGGCAGGACTCACTCCACTTTGTCTCAGTCTCGCCAGCCGGTCGAGGTTCCAGCAACACTCACTAATACACATCCTGCTTCACCAAGTGATATCATACATTTTTTCCATATGACAAACAACCTCATGTACCTCGTTTATTTATCTCCTTACTCCTTTTCTTCACCACACTAACTCCCTATATGCGTTCCTTCCTCATTTTAATAATATCATCCTCACACCTGACATACATCAAATTTTCAGTGCATATGTAGGCACCTTACCTTCAGTTATGGGGAAGCAGGGGGCTATTATATATATATCATATATATATATATATATATATATATATATAATATATTATATATTATAATTATATATAACTATATATATAATATATATATATAATATTATATTTATATATATTTATATATATTATATATATATATATATAATAATTATATATATATATATATATATATATATATATATATAAAGTGGATTGAGTCAGTAAACGAATGTTTGAAGAGAGAAATGTGAGTTTGGCAGAAGCGAGAATTAAGGTGCTTAATAGGAGTGAATGGCGGGGTTTTGTGAGGGGGTATGGTTGTGGACCACTTGGGCCAAGGGATGAACCCTTACATTGACGATTTACCCATAGTGAGGGTCCGTCGCGTCTCGTGAAGCTCTAGGGGTGGATTTTCTGTGCTGTGACCGATTTTTATTATTTATGATACAGCAGGGGGTAGTAAGGCTGGGCTTTTCTTTTCGACTTTTGTCATATTTTTTCTACTGCTTTTATTTGGCCGATGCTGTACCTCACCCTTACTCCCATTTCTTGGGGAAAAGGTAGATGAAGAAGAAGAAGAATATATATATATATATATATATATATATATATATATATATATATATATATATATATATATATATATATATATATATATATATATTATATAAATTTTTATATATATTATATATGTGATTCGTGTACCGATATATAACTTAAGTATTCTATATATATATATATATATAAACTATAATAAAATTGTCTTTTTGTTTTTTGTCAACAGATTCAGGTTATTTGCCTTCTGGACAGAATTCCATCCGTTGGTGGGCAAATACGCCTCTGTCTCTTTCCTTTTGAAATTCAAATGACTTTCACATGTTGTACATTCTTAATAATCTCGAGGAACCTATAGAGATTAAGAAAGATAAAGCAATATATTAATATTCTAGTGGTACCAATATTAACTTTCACATGATGGTACATTCTTAACAATCTCGAGAGCACTTAGAGATTGAGAAAGATAAAGCAGTATATTAATATTCTAGTGTTACCAATATTAGCCGAATTTTATAACAAATAAATAAAATGCTACTATTACTACTAATAATGATAATGTAAAAATCATTTTTATTATTAAATAAATATACTAAAAAATATACTTTAATGCTGGTATAGCTCAGGCTCTGAAGAAAGAAGTGATTTTTTAAATGAATTTATACAGATAAAAGTTTCAAGTTTATGCCTGCTTAGCTATAGCTAGTCTATGACATTTCCAAAAATAAAAAATCTCAAAGTAGATATTTTTTCACATTATCTGGAAGAGGGGTGAAAATTAAAATTAAAAATTCTCTAATATTTTTTAGTGTTGGTCCAATTTTTATAAAAATTTCAGAGTAGACTGAATTTTCACGAGTTACACATCTTTTATTCAGTGCATCTTTCTATATTCCTAACAATTTGACTTCTGGAAACGTCATTGTTCTGGCTGTTTCAAATTGGGTATGGCCTGTCCAGATTTACAATGATTCGGTAGATAAATGCCTAAATAAAAGTTGTGCAACTTTTCAAATTATATTTACTCTGATAATTTCATTTAAAAAAACTAAATATAAAAAAAAAAAAGAAAATTTTTAACTTTTGATAAAAAATTTATAAATTGTAAAAAAAAAGTTCTAAAAAGATTTTAATATTTTTGAATACTGTTTAAAGAAGGTGCAAACCTGATACATTTATTGAAGTTTTGTAGCTCCCCTAACTATCTACACAAAAAATTTCATAAAAATCATATAAATAGTAAAAAAAGAAAAGAAATTTGAGCAAATTTTTTATTTAGACACTATTAGTTTAAAAATTTTGATCTAAAAATAAAATTACAAAATAAAATACCTCCCCCAGTTAGATAGTATAGTTAGGTAGACTTTAATGCTTTGTTAGTGGGTTCACGGGTTTATTATTATTATTTTTAAAGAGAGAATAGGTCACATTCACCCACTTCAAACAGTCTAAAACCCTGGTCCTTTCGTTTGTTAGGCGAGTGCTCTATCACTGAGCTACTGAAACAAAAAAAAATAAAGTTGCTCTTTTTACTGCTTAATTGATAAAACAAAAATATTCTTAATCATAACATTGTTAAATACAGTTATATATACCTTTTTAAAATAATGGAATATTAATGTTTAAATTTATTAAATTACCAAAAGTTTAAGATTCCTAAAATGTGTTGCAAAATTAGATGCATTTCAGATTAAAGTCAATTTCCTTCTTCATAAAGCAAACAACTCCCTAATAATTGTTTATCTAAACCCCTTATTCCATACCATAGTTTCACTATCCCACATTAAAACAGGCAACAACAAACCCTCATAAGAATTGCACCAGCCCTTTTCCTACCATCCACGACTTTCCTACTACACTCTGCACCATCTGCTCCCTTTAAAATGAACAAATTAGTAAATATTTAAACTCAAATACTTGTTCCAAGTACTCATCATCCAACATGACTCCGCGGACCCTCCTCACTCACCACCATGTAACGTTACTCTTATCTCCTTTTACGCGCCCTGCCAAACCCCTCTACTAATCCTCTCAAAATTTCTTCAGATTCGCCACACAAAAGCAAATCATCCGATAAAAATGAACAGTACACCCTCCACTCTCTTCCATTCTCCATGTTTTTAAAACACTTTCTCCTACTTTCATAACCCCATCCATATACAAATTAAATAAAAAAAAGAGACCTAACACATCCCTGCCTTACTCCAATTACTATTAAAACGAGAGAGAGAGAGAGAGGAGAGAGAAGCAGAGAGAGAAAGACGAAACAGAAGAAAGAAAAAGTGAGAGAGAGAGAAAAGAGAGGGAAAGAGAGAGAGAGAGAGAGAGAGAGAGAGAGAGAGAGAGAGAGAGAGAGAAGAGAAGAGAGAAAAGAGAGAGAATGAAAGGGAGAAGGGAGAGAGAAAGAGAGAGAGAGAGAAGAGAGAAAGAAAGAAGAGAGAGAGAGAGAGAGAGAGAGAGAGAGAGAGAGAGAGAGAGAGAGAGAGAGAGAGAGAGAGAGAGAGAGAGAGAGAAACAAGCTCGACGAGAAGATGAGAGAGAGGAAGAGAGAGCAAGGAAGAGAGAGAGAGAGAGAGAGAGTAGTGAAGGAAGAGAGAGAGAGACAGAGAGAGAGAAAGAGAGAGAGAGAGAGAGAGAGACAGAGACAGAGACAGAGAGAGAGAGAGAGAGAGAGAGAGAGAGAGAGAGAGAGAGAGAGAGAAGAGAGAGAGAGAGAGGAGAGAGAGAGGAGGAGAAGAAGTAGAGAGAGAGAGAGAGAGAGAGATGAGAGAGGAGTTAGGGAGACACTTAAAAGAAGAAAGAGAGAGAGAGAGAGATGGAGAGAATGAGAGATTGAGAGAGAGATAAGAGAGAGTGAGAAAGAGAGAAAGAGAGAAGGAGAGAGAGAGAGAGAAGAGAGATAGAGAGAGAGAGAGAGACGAGAGAGAGAAGAGAGAGAGAGAGAGAGAGAGAGAGAGAGAGAGAGAGAGAGAGAGAGAGAGAGAGAGAGAGAGAGAGACTGCAAGGACAGAGAGAGAGAGAGAGAGAGAGAGAGAGAGAGAGGAGAGAGAGAGAGAGAGAGAGAGAGAGAGAGAGAGAGAAGAGAGAGAGAGAGAGAGAGAGGAGAGAGGAGAGAGATGAGAGAGAGAGAAGAGGGACGATGAGAGAAGAAAGACGAGAAGAGAAGTATTCTTCATATTAAAAATAAAAATATATTGAAGCTTTTTATACCTTTTATACATGTTGATGTGTGCCTTAAAAATGTCTTGTCACATTGTTTACAGGGCGTTTGGCACTTCTTAAAATGATTCTCTAGAATGTAGTTAGATTTATCTCCAATTGCTTGAAAAATGCCAACAACATTCATCATTCTCCACACGTGATAAAACTTCTCTTATGGCATGGCCACATATTCTTGATTACCTCGTACGTCTGCAATGTGGTTGATGGTAATAAAAGTTATCAAACTATTTGAAAAAAATATTTCTTAAATTTTTTTCATTAAAAAATGTATTTGATATTGGATATATATATATATAATATATATTTGAATAATATTGTTTTTTCTATGAAAAATACAATGAAAGAATCTATATTTTATTATTTTGTTTTTGGCTACTTTGGGCCGAAGTAAAGAAAGAACTTCTTCTGAGCAACAGGCCATATTTGCTAAAGTGTTTCATAGTCTTGTTATTTTGTTCAAATACAAAGTAGGTAACAGCCGTGAATCTCCGATGTGTAAAACGATGTGTAATTTAGTTAGTTCCTAGTAAATATCCATTTTATTCTATGTGTTCAATATTATTCATATGTTAGGTTGTTTACTCAGTAGATACGATCTAACTTTAACCTGGTAGGTCGTTGAGAGTTAGTGGTTGTAACAAGCCATAATTTGAGTTAATGTGAAACACGAAAGAATGGAAAGTAGGCCTAGGTCAGGCTCCTATAATAGAATTAGGGAGAATAGGCCTAGATAAACCACTATAATTAAAACTTTCAAGAAATATGGTGTTGTTTGGTTGGCTCGTTGTTTTGGGCTCTGTTGTTGGGGTTGGGGGTGTCTGTGAGTAAACTTTTGAATAGAATTAGACAGCCTATTTATATAGTTAAATATGGATTTTCTCAATGCAGAAAATTGATTCACTACAAGGTAAGGCAAACTGGGAGATTGGAAGCATCTTATGCAAATAAGGCTAAGTGGTATACCAGATGCAATAGAACAATCAATGGTAAATTAAGAAAAAAGGTGCGAACCAGGACGACCGGATACAACGAAACACTGGACCTCGTTCGTACCGACAGCAACATGGCGTACGGTGGCAAAGAGAAAATGCCATACAAAAGAATTAGATAAATGTCCAACAATCTGCAATCTAGAATGTTACAATGCATCGGCTTTGGTGTGGTGTCGATGATTACAACCCGAAGCCAGATATTTTAGAAGTTCGTGCGAACGATATTAAAGTCGATTGAGGATAGAGTACTGGCTAGGGACTCGAGATAGACCAAATAGGGAATCTTTTTGAAGCCAGATGCAAGTATGGAAGACTATCAACACATCTTTTTGCAGGAGTTGAAGAAAAAGTTTACGATGTTTGTTCACAGTTTTTTTCTTACACATGGAATGAGAAATTAGACATGGCTGGAAATTTATCTTCTATAAGACAGCTCTGGGGTAATCTTCAGGAAGAAATTGTCAAAATTCAAGAGAAGAATGAGGTACATGGTGCCAGAGATCTTTCTCATATGTAAGATTTTTAAATTTTGCAAAGGATTATTCAAATTCTGCCAACTACACTGGCTTCAATGATTCATAGTATAGAAAGAAAGAAGTATAGATAATTTGGTAACTTGGCTTTGCACATAGAAGCAAATAAGATGGCATCAAAAGTTAAGTCAGAAAATCAGAAGCTTAACAATAAAAGAAACTACAGAGAAATTAGTACCAAAGATAAAATGACAGAAATTTTCTTGGTAAATTATGCATTTAA
Source organism: Trachelipus rathkii (assembly GCA_015478945.1). Classification (NCBI taxonomy): domain Eukaryota; kingdom Metazoa; phylum Arthropoda; class Malacostraca; order Isopoda; family Trachelipodidae; genus Trachelipus; species Trachelipus rathkii. Next base: position 31,780 of record JABUQX010061557.1, read on the forward strand.
GGTCACTG
>JABUQX010061558.1:5000-23464 GCA_015478945.1 Trachelipus rathkii
ATTATATCTTTTTTTTAGCGAACATTTGAGAGATATGAGGGTCAATGTTGAACTGGAAGTGAAATGAACAAAATGTATTTCAAGTTAAAGACAATTTATTGAAACAGGTTGTATCATATCGATCCTTACGTTCACAAGCTCAGGTTGATAAACATGAGCCCCGCCCGCCCCCAGATTATGAGTAGCAGTATTATATTTATATCATTCATGGGTACTGGAAGAGACCTACTTGTATATAGCCTAGAGCAACCTGAGAAAAAATAGGATGAAAGTATACTGCACAGTTACTAAACCGATTAACTTTCAGTGTTGAGGCCTTATCTACTTAATTATTTATATACAACCGTTTAGTTGCTGATATGTGAGTTTCCCTAATATATATTATAACATTTTTTTTGTTCATGTTTATGATCCAAGGAATATTCTTAATATATTTTGTAAAAATGTTAAGAAGAGCAGCAGAGAACCTGTCGAGAATAGAGCAAAATGAGTATAGTTTTAGTAATTTATTTTTGGTTAAATGATATTTCTAGTTAGACTAACCATTCAGGAAGGAGTTGGGTATTTTAAAGAGAAGTAATAATTTATTCATAGAGAGTTTATGTCTCATAAGATTTCTCTCTAAATTTTTTTCGTGTTCGAACATTATTATTCGGAATATTTAGTATTTAAATGTATCGAGAGATCAGATAGCTGCATCAACCAGAGGGAGTAGATATATAGATAAACGAGAAAAAAAAAGAATAAGAAAAATTCCGAAATAGAAGACTCAGAAGAACACGTATATAAAGGATACAAGCGCCTCAGCGATGCAGAGATCATTAATGAAAAAAGTGAATAAAGTAGGAGATAAACAGAACACTGAGGACACCATCATCGCAGAAAATCCGAAGAAGAAATCGCCCATCACATACAGCCCGAATTGAGCGATTTTGAAAGGAAAGCTAGACAATAACGTAAGCAAAGAGAAGGAGAAACTCAAAGGAGGGGAACTTGGAGAGCAGCTGACGCGTACCATAACTCGTCAAAGCGTTTGGATTATCACGCCCCACGTCGTTGCCTTCAAGTCTCCCGGTAGTGTTCGCTAGAGCGCAAACCATAAATCGTGTCTTAGATTGACATCTATAACTCTCTATCGCATTATTTTGATTCGGCCATAGAGCCCAGTAACGTAGAGAATGGATCCCGTATATCTGCACTCAGTTCTCAGCATGATTTGAAGTGAGTTGACGATAAGGTGTTCTTATATAGATCTCTTTTATATTTAGAGAAATACATAAGTGAGAGCTAAGAGAGAGACTCCGAGTCTGAAGTATGTCAGGCATCATTGACGGTTCCTTTTATCTCGAGAGTGGCTGGTAGAGGATAGAAATGAACATAGTGTAGCACGCGAGGTCTAGCGCTTGAGAGTGCCAAAGGTTGCGAGTTCAAAATTTGGAGCAGTTTTAAAAATATTCTCCGACAACCTAAAAGTAAAAACATAAGAATTTACTGTTATAACCAGTTTAGGAAATGTAAATTGCTATATCTTAGCAATGAGTCAGGAGGGTCGTATGATCACATTCGAAGGAAGGTATTAGTATATGACATTATTTATACAGAAGATTATGCTAGAGTATTAAGATTTTGTAACAGTAGTGAATAAACTCAAGTGAGGTTATAGTCCGATAACTTTCTTTGATGAATAGCCTGTCTTTGCTTCCACGTCGAAGAGTAATCTCCTGCATACGATTTACTAGGCTTAATGATAAATATTAGCTGTAGTGATTAAGGTAAATGACTTTTCCTCACCTACTCCACGATATGGACACTGTCTCTGCCCTGAATGGTCAGAGAACAAGCACGTAATCTGATAAACCATGGATATTTTATAGAAGTAAAGAAAACATAAAGTAAACGAATGAATGAAGGAAAGAAGATTTAGCTTTAAGCAAGGAATACGAACAATTGCTTAATCTATATTCAGAACGATACATATATTATCAGCTCCCCCTCTTTACTCTCTTTAAATATCTTATACATCCATTCATTATTTACTTATAATCATGAGTAGCCAATTTGCATATCTATTCATAGCAAACTTGAGAAACCTTACATTTAAGTTTCTGGTTCTATAAGTTAATTTTTATATGCATGTATGAGGAATCAGCTACTTAGTCCTCTCAAACTATCTTTAACTCTAGAAGATAAAATCAACCGTTTTCTCCTCAATTTCCATAATAACATATCATTCATTATTCATTTGATTTATTTATATTATTATATATTTAATTATCATATTATTATTTATTATTTTATATATTATTATTTTAATTATTATTAAGAGACTTAAGGAAATCAAAAATATATAAATCTAAAAATATATAATTGATAGGGAGGTTCTGTAATATCACCTACTACCCCCCTGTCTAACAGCCTATATATATATTTATATATATAATATATATATTATAGTATATATTATAATATTATATTATATATATATCTATATAATTTAATATATATATATTATATATAATATATAATATTTATTCTAATATATAAATATAATAAAATATAATGTTGTCAATGAGAATAACAATATAAATAATATAATATAAATAATAAATAATAATACTGAATTAATTAAATAATTAATTAATATAATAATATTAATATATAAATTAATAGATAAGAGAAGAGTAGAGAGACAAAAGTAATATATTTTTGTAATACATTATGATTGTTGTAGTACATCAGTTTTTTTCATTAATCTGTTCATCGTATTATATGCTATTCTTATTATTAGGTCAAAATATTTTGCTCTTAATTCTTCGTATTACATCTTAATATTTTAATTTATCATCATTGATCAAAAATATATTTATATTAATTATGATTATTCTCTCTAATCACTATATATATTAAATTATTTGTTATTAATTTGAGATTTATTAATAATTTATTAATATATAATATATTATTATTAATTCTTATTTATTATATTATTATTATTTATATTATTTTATTATTTAATTAATTATTATTTAATTATATTTATCTTGATATTACCTATTTGCTTTTTATGATTTCTTTAATATTACTATAATACTATTTTTTATTATCATAATTAATTATTTTTATTTATCTATCATATTTATTATAATTTCTTTATTTCTATTATATAAGCAGTTATATTTAATATTTCTTTCTTTGGCAATGTATCTCCGTGCTGATCACGCGGAAATATTTTTTTATTCTTATTCTATTTTCGATATTCTTGTCTCTACTCTAGAATACCAGATTGATACTGCACTACATGATCCCTTACTTCAATTTTGTTCTGTTTATGAACTTTGGAAGAATCGTACTTTAAACTCTAACTTTATCATGATATTCGCTCATAGCGCTACACCTCTCTATTTCTAACGCGAAATACACTTGTATTCTCTGTTTGCTATATATTGTAATTACAAACGTCTATAACAAATAACCGCTCTATGAGTATAACTTATAACTAAAGTGTAAATATTGAAAATATATACAAAATAATATATAGCTTTGTGTACAACGATTTTATATATAATATATAAGAAAGATAAAACATATATAAAACCTATTGGCTGACGAAAAACTCATCGTTTTTCTCATTAATCTCTATATTCTCTTTATAGTTTTAATATATACTATCCTAGCATGAAGTACATAATAATTTGAGAGCTATAGCACGAGCGCTTAACTAGAGCATATTACTCACGCCTCGACACGTAATTACCTCGAGCTAAGTAACCATATAGTCCCTACGCATTGATATTATACAGCCAAGTCATAGATACCTGCTCTTTAAAAATTATTATAAGATTAAATACAAGAATAATTGAGTATATAAAGTGAGAAAACTAATATATAGGACAATTTTACTATACATACTAACTATTATCAGTACACAAACCAATAATTAGAAAGTTGGAACGACTGGTGTGTGTGTGTGTGTGTGTGTGTGTGTGTCGTTGGTGGATGTCGTTGCTCGTTGATGTGAATAGTGATAACTATAAGCGGTGTCTGTGTTCGTGATTGGTGCCTGATTCTGTCCGTTCTCGCTTGTGAGTGTGATACTATTCATCTTTGTACGATAGTCCACCTATCTAGATAATTCTGTATAATAGAAATTAATTATTTTCATTTATATGAGAGTGATATCGATAAACAGAGAGTGAAATAAATAGAGAGATATGACAGATATAGTGTATATTAAGACTATGGCTTTTTCAATTGTAACTGTTAGATCGTACAAGTCTAATGCTATACTATGTATGTGAAAATTTATTTAATATTTTTAACAATGTGGAAGGATCGTTGTGTTGCCTATTCTTAGAAACTCATGCCGGTCAAGTTCAGCTAATCACTTTGAAACCCATGGCTGCTAACCATACCAGAAGCTGATGTCTGCCCTTGCCCTCTCTGCATCAGACTCCACGCAGACAGATACGCCCAGACAGGGCACACTTTGACAAAGCAAGACGACAGAGAGTTCTTCGCGACGGAACACGCCTTATGATCAGTTGAGATATATAGTTCATTTGACTCAAATGAGAGTAGAGAGAGAAGAGAGCAAGAGGTCATGCTCTAATGAATACTGAGATATAAGACTGACTCTCGCTCAGAGATCATATCCTTGAACGAAGAGACGCTCAAGATTCATAGATTGTATCATCAAAGTGAAATATTAGAATTAGTAGAGACCTGGATATGGTTAGAAAGAAGAGAGAGTAAAGAGAGTAAAGAGAGTAGAATAAAGAGAGTGGGTAAGAGAGTATAAGAGAGAAAAGGCATAGGTGCGTATACGTACGAAAGCGACGAGGAAACTAGAGTAAGAGAAGAGATAGTAAAGTAGTATAATTAGATATATAGAGTAATAGTGAAGTAAGAATGAAGGGTAAGGAAGGATATATATAGAGAATAGAGATGACAGATGATAGAAGATGAGATCGAGTAGAGAGAGCGAGAGAGAGAGAGATAAACTTTAGGCAGAGTTTGTATTAATATCAATATACGTACTATATATAGTATTTATATATCAGTGTTGTAAATGGAAGTTGGAAAAAATATAAATCGATTCCTTGTCTTTTTTCTCAGGACATATTCAACTGATCTCATCAGACTTAAAAAAGAGAGCTTGATTGTTAAAACAACCCTATACTTAATATCGACTCTCCGACTCACCAATTAAGTATAATATGGATAAAATTTCATACTACCAATCTATTATATTATATTATATATATATTATATACTATTAATTATATTATTATTAATAATATTAATGATAAATATAATAATAATATAAATAATAATACCATAATATAATATAAATTAAAATAAAATTAAATTAATCAAAAATAGAAAAATAACAAGAATAATTAAATAAAATATATAATATATTATTATTATTAATGTGCAGGTTATGTTAGCTTATTATTAATTATTATATTCATCTATATAAATTTAATATAGAGTGAATAAATTATGATTATTATATTAATTTATAGCTTATCAATTATACTAATTATTATTATTATTAATTAGAAAAGACTCGAATGACCTGATTATTAAATTGAAAAACTTAAAACAATGGTCTCCAGCTCAACGATTACAATAAAGAATACAAATAAAAATATTATTATAATAACTCATAACAATATATGAGACATTTATTATTTCTATATATTGACTTTCTGTGTGTAAAATCCCTCAGAAGTTCCATGTATATCAAATCTATTTTTTTCTCCAACTATTTTAATCCCTGATATTCTTTTTAAAAAGATTATTTGTCCTATATATATACTACTATATGGGTAGTATTATTTATATATATATTATATATTATTATATATTTATTTTTACCCAGAATATTATGAAAGCTGTAGTGAAAACGAAATCTTTGTAAATCATTTACGATTTTTGGATTGACGTGACGTCATCAACTTAGGTCTCTTTCACACTGGTTTTTCCTCATAAAAAATAATTGTATATCTGGAACCTATCAAGTGAAAAAAAATACCATACGAAAATAGTTAATAAGATATCGCTATGAGTAACATATAAGTATATATTCTTATATAATGGAAAATTTTAAAATAATACAAAATTAATTTGTGAGCTAAACATATCGTCAAAAATAAAAAAATCACTGCTGTAGCTATATAAAAAGAACTTTAATGTTTTTCCAAACTTTGAGGTGGAAAAAACGTTCAGTAACACAAATGGGTTATTTGGGAGTCGAAAGTATCTTTATTTTTATAACGCATGATGGTAAAAGACTGACTCCCAACTTCTTGGGAAATCGACTCCGACTCCGACTCCTTACTCCTCGTGAACGGCCGATCTTCGCGGCACTTCCTCCCTGCACTCACTACGTTCATACTAAAAAATATATATATATATTTTATAAGTATACTATATCTACGTTTGCGCAATAATATATTTAATATCAAGTACATATATATAACTATCTTATATATATACTATCTATCATATTTATCTATCTTTCTATATCTATATATCATAATATATCTTTATAATTATATATAATATATTAGAACACCCACCAATCAACCCTCTAATAGTCTGCAAGATATTTCTAGCTCTTCTGATCAACCCTAGTTTATATTCTCTCATATTACAATATATTTTTCCCTATATTGAAACCTAAGGGATTCTATACCTAGCAGATGACAATTGTAACTGTCTCCCTAATGGAGTGACTTGTAATGATGATGAACCCATCGTCTCTTATCTATAATGCTTTTTCCTGGACTTCGATAAACCAGGTGATGGAATATAAACTCATGTATCATAAGTTATATCGATAAACGTCGCAAATGTCTAACAGTATGTTTCGGTAGGTCTGTGGAAAAGTCATGATAGAGAGACCCTCAGTAGAATCCCCTATATATCTTCCAATCTAAAACTGTCCAACTCTCCCAAAAATAAATTACTATCGCATGATAAATTCTGGCAAAAACTTGACCAGTATCTAAAGTCCATTGCCAATTACTCCATCGATAATCCTATATTGGAAACCAATATTAGCAACCCCAACACATTCTCAAAAAGACAATTACCTTCCGGATGACACCTTCCCTCCCTATTTCCATGGAAACAATTCCATATCCCTCCCTCACACATTTATGAATCTGCTTGTTTAGCAGATACCTGATTACTAATCACGATTAGTCATTTAATAAACATCGAGCATTAGGGTTTTCTCTATGACAACCAAACCCCATAATATATAAGTATTATTGGACTATTGATAGCTTCATAACTTATATATCTTCTCGAGCATTCAACTTAGAGAACTATTTCAACCAATTAAACATCTGAGAAACACCTCCCAAATAAGTAGGTCATTGTATCATATACCGAATCTCTGCTGAATGACATAACTCTATACCTCCAGGATATATTGCCAACTTCACCTGCCTTATAGATCCATGATCTCTCAACCTTTCCTCCTCCATTCCGATCTATCTCAACCCTACCTCCTAAAGTCACTAATAGAGACATATCTCTAAAAGATTAACATCATAATATTATATAGCAACTACAGCAGGCTCATTATATCCTTCTCAAATGAAATTATGATCTGATTACTACTACTTATATATATACTAAAAATATAAAGAACAGGAAATATATACTAATAAACATAATAGTATATACACCTAATATAAGTGTATATGTTTAGAAGGAAATTCGACGATGCATCGTGACTTCTTTATCAAACCATTATCACGATATATTTAATCGCCTCGATTAATCATACTATAAAAATGTGATCATCATTCTGATTATAAAGGTATGAAGTTAGTGCAGATATCATTCATATATCATACTCAAATCTTGTCCACTATTATCTCTCAGTCCCCTCTCTAATCAACACTCATAAAACTTCAATTTGCAAGTAGCAGCACAATAATCCACTGTCCACACCGACCTTACTATCTGCTCATTCTGCACAATTCTAAGTGATTTTAACTCTTAGGATAGATAAGCTATTTTTTAATTAAACAACTCCTATACCATGCTGTTACAATATTAATACTAAGGTGACTATCAACTCTCCACCACTCACTCCATTAAGGTGAACGACTCTGTCACTTCTATTTCGTCTGAATTCATAGTATATCTCTAATAGATCCACTTGTGCGTTTTTTCTCCTAACCTCCTTAATTACCGTGGATGCTCATTAACACAGGACCTCTACATATGTAATATATTTGAATCATACATCAACTTCTTTTATTGATAACATGTATATTTATTCCTATATTTTCTTCCATTCCCTATGTATAATTCTTATAATCCTAGTATTCTTATAGCTCTTTTGATTTATTTATTAATTGGTATATATACAGTGTAACCATTACCTATATACATAAGTCTTTAAATAAGCTTTGTTATACACAATAATAGAATCATCAATGTCCAAAAATATAACTCTCGAGCTGGCCTTATGAATTACGATGATGAGAGTTGAGACTCCATTTTTATCAGCCACAGCCTATACCTCCTCTATAATAACCTGGTTCCGAGTCTAGTTGATTAGATGTTATTCATTATTCTTCTCAGACAGTCGTCAATATCTCGGCATAAATAATATAATGTAATTATAATTATTAAATATTTTATGATTTTAGAATGATAAATTAAATAATATAATATTAATTAATATTATAATATGGAAATAATTACATTTTTCATATGAATTATAATCACATCTTCAATTTTTTTAGGATTTGAGATAAACAATATTCTCCTAACATTTATTCCTAACATATGGCTAGTATAATACTAAAGATAATAACTAGATAAAATTTACTCTTTTACAAGCAATTATATATTTTACGATTAACCAAATATTAATATATCCTAGATATATTAATAATAATTTTTGTCCTTAATATGAATGACAATTCTTTACTGTAACTTTCAGATACAGTAATAATTAGAATCTACTAATATCATGTAATATAAATAATATATCAATATAAATATATCTACATATCTATCAATTATAATATATAATATATATAATATAATTATATTATATATAAATTAATAAAATAATTAATAATGATTTGCAAAATAAATATATATAAATTAATTAAATAATTAATTATTAATGAATAGAAAAAATATAAATAAGAAAATAAAATACATAATCATATTTTCACATATTTAAAATATTTGAATAAATAGAGTAAATAAGTTTTAATAATAAAATAAAATTTAATAAATATTATCTTTATTATATATATACCTAAATCATTACCACCATGAGACTTGAGAAGTAATGAATTAGATTATAACTAAGTATACTACTAAAAATAGACTAATAGTATCGCTACGACGATCATTAGTAGTAAGAAGATCACAAGCAAATAAGCAATTTAATCTTACAAAATATAAATAAATTTAAATAAATAATAAATTAAGTATAAATTAAATATTAAATAAATGAATAAAATAAATAATAAAAAAAATAATTTTGCTGGTGGCGAACTGTTTTATCCGAATTGTGTTTGAATATCGTTTGTAAATTATTACAGCAATCCTTTAATGTTTAGGATTTTTCTCTTCCTATATTCAGGACCTCCCTAGTTTCTGGGTAGAAAACGAACAGTTGCACTATATAAGGGTAACTGTTCTCTGAAGAAGGACGGTATGCGCTAGCAGTCCTATAACCGCGAAAGGAGCATCCAAAGCATTGATTCCTAGGATAATAGTTACCCGATCGCACAGCACTAAAGATCACTCAGTCTCAATTTATCGCAGTCGAGTACTCAGATCACTTACCTTCTTTATACTTACTACCTGTATTTCTTAGTCACCCTATTCTACATAGTTATTAACGAGTAATAAAAACAATAATTCAACGTGCATTACTAAAGGTTACTATTTTATGAAGATAGACATAACTGGTATTTGCATAAACTAATAAAACCGCAAAGGAATCCAATAGCATTGAATTTCCGTGATAGGATAATTAAGTTTATATATACATTGAATAGATATATCATCGTACCTTATATCATATATATTATCCCTTGCCGTTTATAGGTATTTTTTCTTTTACATTAATAATATTTCAAGATTCGGATTTTTGAGTTTTTCAACACTTGTATAAACAGAGGGAGAGAGAGAGAAGAGAGAGAGAGAAATAATCAATTAGGGGTAGCAATTGGTAAGCTATTTTTATATCAGCGAACAGATCCTAAATTGGTTCTGATCCGCCTTTTTAATCGTAGGACTCTCAACAGAGTACTAACTTTCTCTCGAAGAATAACGGTGCTAGGTATTGCTAGCCTTGACCTATAACACCGAAGATAGGCGACAGACGCAGATACTTGATGCCGTAGGGAAATATTTATAGTAAAAACTCATTATATGGCAAAGTGTATAAATTGCGATAGATTAAGACTCTATTTCTCACTTCATCTGGTGAGTGGTATTTTCTTTTTTACTCGCTTCTTAATCTTTAAATCATAGTGACCAGTCATAGTCAGAGTTTCAAGGTTATTTATTAAAAAAAATAATCTCACAGAGCCATGCTCGTAAAGAGGTACTGTTCTGAAATGAGGTTATGAAGGATTAGTCTAATAGCCAACTAACAATACTGATTAAATGGAACCAAAGCATTTGACTGTCCTGTAATAGTCGATAATATATTATCGTTATTATAATTATTTATTTATGTAATTAATTATTATTGTGTTAATCTTATTATTACTTTATCTATTTTATTTTTCCTCATTAGTTTTAATTTATTTCTCATTTTACTCTCTCCTATTTTAAGGAAACAATTACCATCTATAATTTATCATGGATAATATTTAAAACTAAATTATATTATTAATTACTATCAGCATCTATAGGTATCTATATTATTTTCATTCCATTATAAGAGAAGGATGGTATTTTAGTCACTTAAATTTATTATTAATAATAATAACTCGACTAAATAAGATGACCAAAGCATTGATAGTCCGATAATTGAGGATAAATAGTTAATATAAAATAAATGAACTAGTTGAATAGATACTGTTAATACTCCCTAATTATCCAAGTTAGGAGTTTATTTTATTCTTTATTACATCTATTATTCAGTACTGTAATACATTTTGATATTATCATAGTTAAATAGTCAATATTAATATTCACACGACCATAAATAAGGTTACTTTTCCTGGAAGAAGGATGAGAGTTGTTATATTAAGTATCAACAATAAAACTAATAATGCTAAAAGATGACATAGAGACTCAATTGTATGTCAGATTAAGGAGAATTGTATTATAAAAACAAGTTAATAAAGTAATATTAACATAGTATTATATATAATCAAATACTTACATATCTCAGTATAGGATTATTCTTTATTCTCTCTCTATATCTTCACAGACCAAAATCACTATATTTTCCACTTAATATAAGAGATTTATTAAAAACAATATAATAACTAACTGTCTTATAGTGTGTTATCTAATATGAGTAGTTAACGAGCTTCTCTAGAAATATGGCAAGTTAAATATAATCTAATATTTCCGAGCTAAGATGGAGCATAATAATACAAATAGAAGTTTCTCTGTTATACGTGAATCACTTATAACCGGCGAAACTCTAGGCTCTACAGCAAACACTTTTAGATTAGGTAACTTTTCCTTTAATATTTCAGCTACGCCCGTGATATGTTATCCATTCCTATTTATAACTTATTATATTTACTAAATTTATGCCTTACACATCTTATTATCCTCAGAGTGATAATATTTCTTTATTATATCAAAATATTCACGTATCTAAATAAAGAGTACGATATCAACCTGTATATTTCCCCTGCAGAGTATTGTATAATTATTGATTATTAGCAATCCTTTTTGTTCTGCATCTTCATATCGACAAAGCTATTCAAAGGTATCTCTCATTAAATATGCTCTTATTGAGGTCCGTAGGGAATGCTTTCAACAAATAAAATTTAAAACATATCTGATCAATGACCGATTATCAGTTAATTACTTTTATTCATACTTTATGTATTATCTTATTTAAAAGTATATGGTAGTCACTTGCCATCATGCATTATCAGTTACTTCCATATCCTATATTATTATTATCATTATTATTCTTATTATTATTTATTATATCTTCTTCTTTCTCTCTCTAATTGATTCAGATACTTCTTATATATTAATTGTTAGAGTTTGGTTTGTTTTATTACTAAAGATTGTTATGTAGGGTGTCTCTGTTATATGAGTGTTGAGATTGTAGAGTAATTCGAGATCTTGTTAATAGGAGTTTGTATAGATTTAGTAACGTGTAGTTATTTGAGAGAGTGTTGTTGTTAGGTGTGTTGTTTGTTGTTTGTTAGTTGTCGTTGATCTGTTTGTGCTTGGAGCGCTCATTGCGTGTATAATATAGTATAGTTCTGCTTCACGATGCTACGATATATAGTGTAGTTGTTTTGTTTTAGATGTTGATTGTTATTGAGTTGTTATTTGTTTGTTTTATTGAGTTAAGTATGTATTGTATGGTTAGTTCCATAAATTCAGTTTCTTTGAGTAATATAATTATTTTTATTGTTTTTCTCTTATGTATATTATATTATTTTTTATTAACTATTTATTAGTTAGAGTCAACATGTTATGGTACTAAATATTCTCATATACTTAATGTTCTATATATAAAGTTTATAAATTTAATTTAGTAATCTAAATTGTATATTTTACTTAGTTTTTTAGTAGTTGAATTTATTTATTCAAAGTAATTAATACTAACTGTTTTATATTTTTATTTTATATAATATAATTATTTCCATGTTATTCTAGCATTATAATTACTTGTTGGTAACAGAATACTCATTCAAATCCTGAAAAAGTAAAATTAATTACTATGTATTTTATTTTAATTATTATATAATTGAGCATCTAGATAGTCTGTGAACTGTTTTATTTGTATATTCTAAATTTTGTTGTGTCTTTTTAAATTTTTTATATTTTTGTATCTTTAGAGTTTTGATCTTTCTCATATAAACATAGACATATTCATATTAGCTAATGTTATGAATAATTTCAGTTATTATATCACTAAGCTTTATACTTAAAGCTACTCGTATATAGATATTAAAGAGCCTTTAGATAGTATATTTATATATATTTATTATTATAATTAATTATATTATTATTATATTATATATATTAAATTATATAATATATAATTATATTAAACATTATATTTCTCTTTATGTTCCAAGATCAATTGACTTTTGACGGAGGGAAGATATGAACAGAATCATTACTCATCTAACTTATTAATACTTATTTAATAATTAACGAAATACCTTTATTTTAAGTTATTTTTTATTTTTTTATTTTTTTTATTATTATTTTATGATTTTCATTATCTTCTATTAAATTGAAGTAAAACTACAATACAGTATCATTGATTAACACATTAATATTTTTACGAATATATAAATAAATAAAATTATTGATTATTATTTTATATATAATAGTTTTTTTTTAGAAAATAATGTATATTTTCATCTTTATTATTTACATTACTAAATTATTTAGTTAAAATAAATTTTATTTTTTTTGTTATTTTTTTAGTGAATATATATATTCAAAGTAAGCAGTTATATATCTAATTGTCGTGCATTCAACTCGGTTTATTGGTAGAGTATATGATTTATAAATGTATTCCAATTTCATTATTTTTCTGTCTTAATAGATCTACATATTATATATAATTATATATTTTATTTTATTCTGTATATTCAATATTTCATTGTTCATCTAGATCTATATTTGCTAATTATTTTTTGATTCCCAAAATATATGATGCTCTGAGTAGTTTATATCTGTAAATAATATGCTCCATTGGCCGTATTATACATGTATCCTTGAGATTGGCGAAGCGACATCGTCTAATAGCTCATCTATCGATGATAATGTAGTTTCTGCTGTGTGATCATCCTCATCTCTCACATACATTATATCCACATTCAATCTAGACTCGTCTGCCTCTGACACTCCTCTCGATTCTCGCATGGTCATGTCACCTCTCTCTCTCAGAATATCTAAATATTACGTTCGCCTCATTCTCTCCTCTCTTTGCGAACACAGTTCACACATACCCTTTGCAAAAGGTGCTGGCCTTTCTCTTACGACGAAAGGTACACACCTTGGATATTCCCCGCTCCTACCATTGCTTGGCTCTGACTCCTCTCTCTCTCTATCAACTACACGCCATCGTCTGAATACGCGCCATCAACTAACTTATCTTCCTCTCTCGCTTAAAACGCATCAATCTCGCTCTTCATATCCTCGCAGTATCCGGAGCTCAGATGAATTCTACTCTCCAGTGTCTTACTGACTTGCTCTCTCAATAACGGGGACAGTGCTGGCTGCCATGCTGCGCTTGCTCCTTCCTGACGCGAACCTTTCCCATCCCTTCCCCCCTCATGGCTTCAAGTGTTTGCTGCAGAATTCATAGTCTATTCATGATCTGGCTCTTTTCCTCGAGATCTCTAATCCTTAATCCCAAGCATTACCTCTTAGTTCCATTTATTCAGGATTCGCTCAGTCCGCGCTACAAGTGCTTAAAACCCATTTCTCTCAAAAACACAATTCGGATCCGCTCCGTACCATCACAATTTTTTTCGGCTGCTCCATTCCAAATATAGAAACAATTATTTTATGTTGGACTCCCCCTCTCAGTAGGGGTAACTGGCAATGTAATTGCTCATTCAGAGTCGCCAAAATGGCCGCCCCTCTCTTCGGAGTTCTAGTGCTACTCCAGATGTCTCACTTCTCCCGCCAAGGCCCCTTCCATCAACCTGATTATTATCTATCTCCTCTCTTCTCAACTGCCGCCTCCGACTCATCAGGTCTTCATTCTGTGGAAAGTGCTGGAACGGAGTGATTCCGAGGGGAGTGTACACACTCAGAAATATAAACCGAGCACGATGGTGAGTGGTCTTCCTCCACAACGGAAAGCGCTTAACTAGGTGTGCTACTTCGTACAATGCACGCCTCCGATATTGCCACACCAAAAATAGCTCACAGTCAACTAACATCCATTGTTCACGGAGGACCCCCTCCCATTTGAAAAATTTTGCTGTAATCATACCCGCAATCTGTTCGCCATACTCTTCAATTGATTGGTTTCCAGCCTGGACCCCCTTTCACCGGCTGACCGGAATCATTTATTACTAATTCTGCCAACTAAAGTTTATCTAATAAATCTGTCAACTGAAAAGATTATCTCATAATTCTACCAACTGGGAAGTTTATCCAATTATACTGTCAACTGGAAAGTTTACCTCGTGTTTCTCCAAGAATTGAATATTCCTTCATAATACTTGTGATTTTGGGTGCCTCATAAACCTTAATTTATAATGCATAGGATGCGACTTTTTAATTAGTTTTTCATTTTATATTTTCGACTGACTGAATATCATTTCTCATTCCTCAAATCTTCCCTTTGACGTTTGTGCAAATACGTATGGGCCGGGCCCGCCCATGATGTTGTTCTTTTTCAAGGCCAGTGTGGGCAGCTTCTCTTTTAGGCCGCGGTGGGTCTTTGTCACTGACTCCAAACCAAAAAGAAAATGTATAATATATATATAATATATATTATCATCTATATACTATAGTATATATATTAATCAATATATATATATATATATCTATATATTAATTACATATGATTATTACATCAACTATATATATCTCTACTATCAATACATTATCTCTCTACTCTCTATCTCTACAGTGACCATTACCCAATATATATATTATAGTAAAATACATATAATATATATATATATTATGTTCGTGAGCACAGAGAGGAAAGAAGGGGAAAACTGATCATTGTCTAACAAGCAGCCTCCCCAGAGACGAAACGTCATCATCGTGCACAACCGCCAACTCTCTTCAACATCATCTAGTCTCTAATGAAGGTGGTGAAGGTGGTTCTTAAGTCAACTCACTTACTCCCTCTATAATTCGGTGACCAACGGAGATGACTAGTGGCACTGGAGTTGGCACACGAACCCACCTAGCCCAGATCCATCTTCTCTCAATAGGCCTCGTGTCGCCGTGGTAAGGACATTTTCGTTGTAGAGTTTGTTTTAACACAATCGTTCAACGCGGCATTACACCAATTCAAGTTTCTCGCTGGGCGCTGCTCTGTTCGTCATCCTGTAACGCCTGTACTGTTGCTTCTCACTGCAGGTGCAGACAACTGCACGTAAGAGTAAGAGTGGTCGAAGCCGTTCTCAATGCTTTAATGGTGCACACCGTAGCCTCTCATCCCTGTCACGCTTGATCCAACGTCCCTTCCAGGTGCCGCCAGAGCGGAGTGTGCTCGCGGCATTGTCACTGGGGGGAGCTCTGTGGCGTCTGGTGGAAGGTGGCTGCGACCACCACCGAAGTCCAAAGCAGCCCCGGGACGAACGCCAATTCAATCGCGACATAATGCCTCACTCTCTCGTTGCAGCGATCATCTAGTCTTTCCAGCTAATGAAGGTGGTCTGTCAACAGCGACCATTAACCCCTTCATATTGGTGATCCACGGAGGTGACTAGTGCCACTGGAGCGGCACAACGCACACCAGCCAGCATCCCATCTTCTCCTAAAGTTGTTCGCCGTGGTACGACAATTTCGGTTGTAGAGTTTGTTTTACCACACTCGTTCAACTCCAACAATCATTCCCCAGTTTTCTTTCTGCTGGCGCTGCTCTGTTCGGTCATCCTGTGCCTGTACTGTGCTTCTCGTCACTGCAGGTGCAGACCAAACTGCGTACGTAAGAGTACAGAGTGGTCGAGCCTTCTCGGTGGCGCTCTAATGTGTGCACACCTGGTCTCTCATCTGACAGCTGACCAACGTCCTTCAAGGTGCGCAGAGCGGAGTGTGCTCGCCGGCATGTTCACTTCGGGGGGCGCAGTTCCTCTGTGGCGTATTGTGGATACGGGGTCCCGCGACCTCACTCACGCGATGAGTCCAAAGCAGCCCCCCGGATCAAACGCCAATCATCCGCGCCATCCTCAACGCTCACCTCTTCTCAACATCATCTAGTCTCTCAGCTAATGAGGTGGTTCTCAAGAAACTACTTTACCTCTCTCCTTCAATCAATTCTACTTATATCTTATATCTACTAAATTATATCTCTCTTACATATATTCATCTATATATATATCTATATATCTATAATAATAAAATATAAATGATACTGATAACAATTTATATATATATATTACAAGTATAGTTTTATAGAATAAATAAACCATATATATATTCTGACTAATTACTTACGGTATATATATATATATAAAGTATATTATGAAGTAGCGAACTCGTATTAGAGAGTATTACATTAGTAATGACTAATACTTATCATACTATAACGGGGTACATAGCACATTAGTGTATCTATTCTGTTTAGCTAAGATGTTGGCACTCACACGACGAAAAGAATTTCTCCCTGATTATTTTGGTCCACTATGTCATTTAGCACCGTGATCCTCGAGTTTAAAGCCAACGAAATTTTTATTTCGTCTGTCTATATAGGATAAATATCTTGCACGCCAACGCTACGGCTGTTGATGTATTTACTTGCTTTTTTGTGTCTTATAATACGGAATATTTTCAGCTTGGTTGTGCTCAATTTAAAATCGAGCTTTGCTATTCTCGTGCGGTGAGATAGTAAGAGTACCAACAGTGGCATAATAATATTTATTTTTTAATTATAGTAAAAAAATATTTATAAATTATGATTGTCACTAAGTTAATCTATAATGAATTGGAATCGGTGAAGAATCCCGTAATGATTGAGTAGTTAGCCGGTTTTACGCTAGATAAGTGATAATTCTTTATATATGTAATAACTATAGCTATTAATCCATAAGATAGTAATGCCACGGTTTAAGCTAGATATTAAGCCAGAGGAGTATATATTATATAGATCTTCCTTAGTTAGATAATCTCTAACAAACTCAATATTCTTTTTTATGATGTATTTTAAGCTGATAAAAAAAGGTAAATAATTTATCTAGGCATCTCTGCAGGCTCGTTTCTAGAATACTGTTAAGTTCTTACACAATTTCATATATAAGCCAACACCTAGTTATCCAGAATTAATCTAAATTAATTATATTATTTTAATATAGTAAATTTAATTAGTATTTATTTCGTGATAAATTCTTATAAATATATCAATATTTAATCATATTTTTAGATAACGGTCCTCTATACATGGCACAAGTTATGACCCTGAAATTGAGACATCTTATGTCGCTGAGAGTTATATCTGATACCTTTTGAAGTCTGAAGTTTAATAATCATCCTCTCAAGCAATTCTCTAAGGTCCCAGCGCTAATAAATATATATATTTATATATAATATACTATAATATCTACATA
>JABUQX010061559.1:5000-20000 GCA_015478945.1 Trachelipus rathkii
GAATGCTTAACAACTTAGTACTTTTTAATACTCAGCTCCCGTGATATGTGGCCTACAAGGTTCCACCATCGCGCAGCTGATACCAACTCAGATGACGCTCCATGTTATTCAATTGACTCTCAATTTTTAAGTGCCTCGTTTTTAAGTTTCCAAACAAACTTTTGCTGTTGCCAACAAATATATATTTTTCAAGAAAGTCTAAAAAACACCAAAACAGTGAAATACAAGAATACTTCTAAAATCTTGTAAGCATTTTAAAAAACCCCAAGTTCAATTTAAAATAGTTAATAACAACATAGTAAGGTTTTTAATACAGGAATAAAATATTTCTAATTTCCTCCCAGCAAAAAACAATTTGCTGGAGGCAAATTAAGGGGAAATGATTTTCAAATGTACAAACAACTTTTAAACCATAACATTCAGTTCAGAACAACATGCAATTGCTCATATCATACCATGCAAATTAATTTTAGAGCAAATCAAACATATTTACAAAGTTTAAGCTTCATATAACAAGCCAATACAAACTAAACCCTAAATCTAACTTAATTCTAAAAGGAAACTATTATTTACAAATCATCCAGCTTTTCTTTCAGGAATTTCCTGAACTTCACAGCAGCCTTCCTTGCAGGTCTTTTCTTAACACCTGACTGCCTACTCCTAGCAACAGGAGGAGTAGGTTCAGTATTAAGAACTTCTTCAGCAGAATTGTCAATATCATCCCTTCTTTCACTCTGATTTGCCCCAGAGTGGGTTATAGACAATTCCATTGGATACAGGTTGCAAATAGGATGATGAACAGTTTTACCATTGCTTTGTTTAATTTTTACTGACCTAATAATTTTATCATGGCCTATAACCACTTCTATGACCCTTCCCAACATCCAGAAGGGTCTAGGTTTGTTGGGCAGTTTTATAAGTACAACATCACCACACTTTATACGATTAGTCCAAGGACTCTGATACAAGTTTCTACTATGCTCTCTGAGACTCAACAAATACTCTTCATACCATAGCCTTTTGAATTCTTCAAAGGTTATAAGTTGCTGATCCAGACTTTTAAGTACAACATCCCTGTCCATCTCTCTCCATGGATCTTCCAAGTCTCTAAAGACAAGAGCCGAATTAGAGTGCATTTTCAGAAAGGAATTTGGAGTAATGATATTTAAATCATTTTCAGAAGACCTATATGTGAGAGGTCTGGAATTTATAGCGTCTTGAACCGAGGATAAAGTGGTCAGTAGTTCAAAATAAGAAAGCTTTTTAGTTTGCACAGTTTTATATAAGCATTTTTTAACAGTCCTAATAAGCCTTTCCCAAGCTGCTCCAATAAAAGCAGCATAAAGAGGAATTTTAATATGCTTAATATGACACCTAGTAAGATGATCACAGAATTCTTGGGAATAAAATACATTACTCAGGATATCTCCTGATTTTCCAAAAGCTCGAGCATTATCAGAGTACAAGTGAGAAGGAATAGTGTACCTATTGCAGAACCTTTGAAAGGCAAGTAAAAAATTTTCCGTTGACATGTCAGGAACAAGCTCCAGGTGTAAGGCCCTAATGCTCAAACAAGTAAAAAGTAAAATATACATTTTGTAATCCTCCTTACTTTCTGTGCTCTTAACAGAAACATGACCTGTGAAATCAACTCCCACATGATGGAAAGGTTTGATCAAAGTTAGTTGGTTTTTTGGCAAGTTGGTAAGTTTGGGATAATTGAAGCAGAGAGCATTATATTTCTTACATAAGAAACATGAAGACAAGGTATTTTTAACAGCTTGTCTGGCTTGAGGGATCCAGAACCCTTTATTTCTAACATAGTTTAAAGTAGTTTGCACCCCAAGATGCTGAACTTGAGAATGAGCATTCAAAATAATCAATCTGGTGAAGTGGTGTACTTTGCCCAGTAAAATGGGATTACAAATATCAAAACTAAAATGAAGAGACTTAGAAATCCTCCCATGGGAGCGGAGAATTTCATCATCGTCCAAAAATAGATCTAGGTTTTTAACAAGAGAGGGAATATGCTGAAAATCATCATTAGCTTTGAGAAAACTAATTTCTTTTCCAAAACATGCAAGTTGCATACGCCTAATCCAGTAAAGTACCGCACATTTGGCAGGATCAGCTTCCACCACTTTAATATACCTAAATTTAAACAGATAAGTAGTTATCTTAATCAACTTATCAAACTGTGAAAACCTTTCAATGTCTAAGACATCATCAACAGCATTAGTGACAGTACAATGTACAAAGGACTTAAGTTTACACTCAGGGGGAATGCTCAACAGCTCATGTGTAGGCCAATTTTTAAAATCATTAGACAAGAATGGAGGTCCATTCACCCAGAATTTTTTAATTTCAATAAATTTTTTAAATGATACACCTTTGGTCAATAAATCAGCAGGATTGCTGTTGGTATCAGTATACCTGAAATATATAGGCAAATTAAATTCAGAAAGTATTTCATTTTTGGCAAGTTCAATGTCTTTAAGCCTATTTTTAACCAGTTTTGATTTACACTTAGGGTTATTTGTTAACAGCCAGGAAAGCACTACCTGGGCATCTACAACTAAATTTAAAAATTTAAAATTAATATCTTCAAAGGAAGACAAAATGCTGGGCAAACACTTAAATGCAAGCACAACAGCCATAAGTTCAAGGCAAGGGATGCTCAACTCTTTCAAAGGGGCCATTTTAGCCTTAGAAAAGACCAATTCAGAAATGTTATCACAGCATGCATATACTATAAAACCATAAGAGGTTTTTGAGCTGTCACAAAATACATGCAAACCATAAACCTTGTCCTTATCAAGGACCATTCTCCTAAAAGATAATTCAGAAGCCTTATTAAGAGATAAAGCAACCCTTTTCCACTCAGTTATAATTTTAGGATCTAGAACAGTATCCCAATCTACTTTAGGACTCAAACCCCAAATGTCCCTCATCAATATTTTACCACTAACCGTTAAAGGCAAGATTAGCCCCAAAGGATCAAAAACAGAGGAAATTGCTGACAAAATTTGCCTTTTAGTATTAGCCTCTATGTTGAGGTCAACTTTCGCCACACTTAGGCTATCATTTTCCAAATGATATCTATAACCTAAGACTTTCTCTTCCGGGCAACCATGCGCAGCAAATCTGCCATCCGCTTCAAACATAGAATTTAACTTTGGCAAATTAGAATTCCAACTTCTAAGTTTAAAGGAAATTTCATCCATTCTCATACATACTTCTTTATAAATGTACTCTAATTCTAAATGATTATTGCAACTATAAAGGAAATTATCTACATAAAAGTTGCTTGCTAGCAGTCTAGAGCATAAATCATCTGGAAATTTAGAGGCATGGTGTTTCATGACAAAATGGAGAATAAAAGGGCTGCTAACAAAACCAAACACCAAGGTGGTGTAGCGGTAGGTGACAATTTTGCCATTTTCTACCCAGAAAAAACAAAATCTATTCCTATCCTCTTCAGTAAGCAATTTAATAGCAAGAAAGGCCTGTTTAATATCAGCAAGGATGACATATTTAATTACATCTAAAATTTCAGATTAATTTAGGATGAGGCACATTAAGGCCAACGCCCCCTGGGTAGGCAGCTTCATTCAAAGAAGGCAATTTAAGATTGGTTTTTAAAAAGAAATTGAAAACTGGGCGTATTTTGGTCGTAACCTGAGCCTTAGTCTTTAGGACAGGCCGATGGGGAATGAAAATAAATTTTGCATATTCTGAAGGGTTTATATCCACCTTCTCAATAATACCATCAGTCAACTGTTGGCTAAAAACTTTGCCATAATCATCAAATAAATCTTTATAATGTAAATTAGAGACAACTCTATCAAGGACTTTACGGGCAACAATATGATTAGAAGGAACCAGGTCAATGGTTTCCTTCCAGGGGAGTTTCACAAAGTAGTGACTATCTTTAAAAACTATGTTTTTATTAAATTCAGAAACTTGCAAAATATCGGCTTTAGCCATATCTTCATTAACATCTAAAATACCGAGGCTTTCAAGAGTAAAAATATTATCTAGACCATGCTCTACTACACTGTCTTCAAAAATACTTGTCAATGGATTAAAGTATGAGGTGGAAGGACTTAAAACCTGATTAACAAGAGAGGAATGGGCAAGATTTTCGTGAGACGAAGGGCCTCCAATTTTATTAGAAGGCACATTCAGTTTATCAATTTGGTCAGGGTATAGGAAATTTTTAATATCACCAAATGGTACAATATGCTGACCCATCTTAAAACAAGCTCCATTCATACATCTCTCAAATGAAAAAGTTGGCAAATATTGTAACAAATCTATACCAATTAAAGCATGCAATTCTACAAAATCTTCACAACCATGCCTATCACTCAAAGAACTTACACTGTGCCCAAGTTTATTTATATTCTCTAACGCCATTTTTAAACCAGGTATTTCGAACTTAATATCAAAGGACTCATCAATGAGCAAAGCAAAAGGAAACTGGTTTCTGCCAGGCAGATCAATAACAAAGGAGCTAAGAAAGAAAGTTTTTTCTTTCGATGAAATAAAACTATGTATGTCATAGCTAATACTATACAAAGTTTTCAAGTCTAATAGCTGCCCTGCAACTTTAGAACTAACATAACTTCGTTCCGATCCAGAGTCTAAAAGAGCTAACAAACGGCATTGTTTACCCCCTTGGTGCAAAGTGATTTCTATAAATGGGAGGAGATAGTTTTGTTCACCCTTATTAAAATTAATGCAAAGATAGGACATAGTTTGACTGCTAGAATTATTAGAATGCCCCTGTTTACATAAAGCAGAAATATGAGTAAAAAGTTTACAATACATGCAAGCGTAATCTAAAAAGCCCCCTTGATTACCCGGACATTCTTCTGTAGCATGCTTGGCACTCGAGCAAAACTTACAAATATGCAGCTGGTCACAGCGTTCTAGCCTAGATTCAATGTCTTTGTAAGATGGACATTTATTCATGCTATGACCTGCCATGCTGCAAAATTTACACGGGAAGGCTGAATTAGCTGCTTTGCTTCTAAAAGGAACATTAGATTTGGCAGACTTTTGGGTAGTCTTAAAGTTTTCAAGGGTACCTTTAGAACCATTGGGGGTGGAGTTCTTTTCATTATTACTATGGCCCTTGTTTTGACCACCACTAGCATGCTTATTATTGTTAAATTTATTATATTTAAAACTATTATTATTAGGGTTATTATAATAATTACTCTTGTGTCTGCCAAATTTACTATTCCTAAAGTTATTACTTTCATGCTTGGCTTGTGACCTCTGCATCAGCTCCAAGCGTTTCATTAAGGTAGACGAATTCTCAAACACGTCATTTATACTTGGGTAATTAGTTAAAGTTTTATCGATTAACAAATTTATAAACCTAGGAGGTAATTTATTAACTACGAGTGAACTAATCATTTTAAAACCTGCAGTATCAGGAGCAAGGAAATCTAACCCGTAGGACTTTAGGTCATAAGCTAAGGCCTTAACCTCATTAAGAAAAGATTTCACCTCAGCTAAATTATCTTCAGAAGGAGGAGAAATATCTAATAGCCTAACAATTATTTTTTCTACAATGAAGTCTCTGTCGAGAAATTCAGTCTTTAAAATGCCTAAAGCAATTGCGTAATTAGAGCCTTCAGGACTCAAATGTTTAATCATTTCATAGGCCACATCTCCCAGATTGCTTATCAAATGTATAAGTTTCTCCTCATTTGTGTAGACGGGATTTCCGTCTATTACAGCTTTAAACTTAGACAAAAAACGGGAGAATGCTAACTTATCAGCTTCATCACCCTCAAACTTCCCTATCTGAATTGGAGGCTCTTTTGCACTCCTAAAAAGGTTCAAACTAGAGACAGTTCTATCAGATACATTAGAATTAGGGCCTACAGTAGAGTTAGAAAAGGGTGTTTCAGAGTCTTCACTAGCAATAGAAGGAGTATTAGGCTTTGTTAAGTTGTCAGATAAAGTGGCAATCTGTTCTTCTAAATCTAATTTATAATCAAACATACTGTTACGCTCACTCACATAAAATTCATTAAGACTTTTAAATTTAAGTATATTTGATAAAATACTTTTATCTGTCTTCTCCAAAGACTTCAAATAACCCTTTAATTCAGATATTTTATCTTTAATAAAAGAGGGACTAACGCTAGTTCTTAATCTAGCTACAATTGCCTCCATCCTTCTTTTTAAATCATCTCGTTCTACAATGTGAGGATTATTAAGTAACTGGCATTCTTCCATATCAGCCATAGTGATAATATAAAAACAATGACTAAGTGAATTTAATATTTCTCAAAAAAACAACTACGTTATAATTTCACTCAAAGTATAGGCAACGCATCCAAGTATCAAGGAAATTCAATAAGCTATATATAAGATGAGTTATAATTAAATAGCATGAGCTAATAAAATTAATTAAGATAGACGTCCTCGTTTAAAATTCTTGGAAAGTTATTGGGAATTTACCATGAAGTAAATTCTCTGATATGCAATCACAGCAGTTGAGTGAACTGCTCTACCCAATTAAAAGGAGGTCTAGCCTAACAATTAAATTTTCAACAAAAACAATTATAACTCACCATTAACTTTTAAATTTCAAATTAGCTTTTAAGTTTTGTTTCCAAGAATTTAAAACTTGGAGGGAAGCCTTTTGTTTGAGGCTTAATTTTTAGTAAATTAAAGGTAGTTGATAGTACCTAGTTTTGCCTACATATATCATGCCATCCGTGGAGTACTCTGTTCAAACTTAAAGTAAGGTATAAGGATTTAGAGGCTAGAGAAGTGTTAGAATAAAACAGAAAAGATAGAATAGACCTAACGGCTAGTCCTGCTAATTCAGAATATAAAGGGTTAGGACCAGCTTGGAAAAAAGAGACCTTAACATAAGTTTCTCTGAACAATTCCTCATCTTTAATAAGGCAAAAAATACTTAGGCCTAACTAGAACTAATGTTAAATAATATAAAATGAATACTTAGTTTAAAATAGCGTGATGCTACAAGGGATCGGAGCTATACCAACTCACGAGTTATTCAATTGACTCTCAATTTTCAAGTGCCTCGTTTTTAAGTTTCCAAACAAACTTTTGCTGTTGCCAACAAATATATTTTTCAAGAAAGTCTAAAAAACACCAAAACAGTGAAATACAAGAATACTCTAAAATCTTGAAAACATTTTAAAAAAGACCCAAGTTAAATTTAAAATAGTTAATAACAACATATTAAGGTTTAATACAGGAATAAAATATTTCTAATATCCTCCCAACAAAAAACAATTTGCTGGAGGCAAATTAAGGGGAAATGATTTTCAAATATACAAACAACTTTTAAACCATAACATTCAGTTCAGAACAACATGCAATTGCTCATATCATACCATGCAAATTAATTTTAGATCAAATCAAACATATTTACAAAATTTAATATATATATATATATATATATATATATATTTACAGCTATGATTTTAGCGACTTCGGTTTATCAGATATAGACACTTGCAAGTGTGTCCTAAGAATGTTCATGGAATTGGAATATTGAGAAATTTCTATAAATTATGACGGTACACACTCATTATATATTATATATATATATATTATATATATACTATATATATATATATATATCATATTATAATATATAATATAATATCATATATACTATATATATAATATAAATATTTTTTTATATATATAAAATATATATATATATATATATTATATATATATATATATATATATATATATATATATATATATATATATATAATATATATATATATATATTGCGCATGATTTGTTACTAGAACCTTCAATTTAAAGATGAACAGGAAGACAAACATCAAGGAGAGTGCCATAGTATATTAAGGACGTTTCGCGCTATAGCTAAGCGCATCATCAGCTATAAATAAATAATAATAATAAGAAATGCAGAAAATGTCGGAAAGACTATAAAATATATAAAGAATTATAAAAAAATATATAAAATTATAAAATTACAAAAATAAAATTATTAACCTCGTTTTACTAACCTTACTATAACTGGAATCAATAAAGAGAATGAACGAACAAGCATAAGCATCGGAAACACTATTTATGATAAAATTAAACATAGAATGGTTGGTGTTTGGGAATCTTACTACATTTTAAATCAACGTATTTATAAAGAGTATAATTAAATGGAAAAATTATAAAAAACATATATAATGAAAATTATTAAAATTAAAAATAAAGTTAAATTTGATTGAAGATAAATCGGAGTTGAGTCAGGCTCAATTCATGAATGAGAGGCTCTCCTAAGATTTTTCCAGTTCCCACCGAGAATCAGTGACGGAGGCAAGGATCGAGAAGTTATTGGTAGTGATGGGGTGGTCTTTTTCATGGCTATGGCTACGTATAGATGAAATTTCAAGTGAGGATAGAGGAAGATTGGATTGGTACGGAAAAGAAAACACTTATGTTGACAATCCTGATGCAAAGTTGTAGGCCTGTCTGACCTACATAGCGGGCATTATCAGCAGCACAACTTTATACAAGTAGACTATCGAGGAGTGCAACTCTTTAGGCGATTAATCTTTGAGATCTGAAAAAGTTATCTAAAGTTTGAAGTTATTAGTAGGAATAAAAATAAAGGTGGCAAATGGGAAGTGTCTCGTTAATATAGGTCTGAGGGTTCTAATAAGGGTGTCGGTGAATCGACCTGTGTAAGGAATCTTCAGGTAAATTTTCTGTTTAGGGACATCAAAAGTGGGAGTAGGTGGTCTAAAATGGTTCTCAAGGAAGTTAAATATGATTTTATCAACAAGGTATGAAGGAAAGAGATTAAAATTAGCGAAGCTCCTTAAATATTGGAGTTCTGAATGAAAAGAAATCCATGAGGAACATACCTTAAAGGCCCGGTTTATTCTGCCTGTAAAGCCGGACAATTTAAACTTATCTGGAAGAAAGCTGAAGAAGTGAGTGCCTAATTGGGTGGAGGTCGGCTTGCGGTAAATCTGTGTAGAAAAAGAACCATTAGTGCGTGAGACACCAACATCAAGAAACGGAAGGAATCCATCCACCTCACACTCCATGGAAAATTTGATATTTTTATGTTGCTTATTAAGGAAATTTAAAAATAAGTCGGCATGTTCTTTGTTGGAAAAAATTAAGAAGCAGTCATTCACATATCTTTTGTAGACAATAGGTTTGAAGGCTGGGTGCAGTTTTCGAGCCAGGACTGTTCATGATAGCAGAGAAAGGCGTTGGCGAAGGAGGGACCCAAAGGTGAACCCATAGCCACACCATCAATCTGTTGATAAAGGTTGTTATTAAACAGCAACATACCCTCTAGAGTGCTTTTAAATTCGTGGATTATATCTCATCTCTTTCACTCCCTCAAGCCTTTATGGTGAGTTTTGATGTTCAGTCCCTTTTTACTAACGTTCCTGTTGCCGAAACCCGTGAAATCATATCCAATACTTTGTTTTCTAACCAAGAGTGTGTAGGGGGTCTCAATAAAAAACAATTTTCAAAATTTACCAATTTAGCCACCTCAGATTCTATTTTCCTGTTTAATAACAACCTTTATCAACAGATTGATGGTGTGGCTATGGGTTCACCTTTGGGTCCCTCCTTCGCCAACGCTTTTCTCTGCTATCATGAACAGTCCTGGCTCGAAAACTGCCCCCCAGCCTTCAAACCAATTGTCTACAAAAGATATGTGGATGACTGTTCTTAATTTTTTCCACAAGAACATGCCGTGACTTTTATTTTTAAATTTCCTTAATAAGCAACATAAAAATATCAAATTTTCCATGGAGTGTGAGGTGAATGAATTCCTTCCGTTTCTTGATGTTGGTGTCTCACTCACTCATGGTTCTTTTTCTACCCAGATCTACCGCAAGCCGACCTCCACCCAATTAGGCACCTACTTCTACAGCTTTCTTCCAGATAAGTTTAAATTGTCCGGCTTTAAAGGCAGAATAAACCGAGTCTTTAAGGTATGTTCCTCGTGGATTTCTTCTTATGTTCCTCATGGATTTCTTTTCAGTCAGAACTCCAATATTTAAGGAGCTTCCCTAATTTTAATCTCTTTCCTTCATACCTTGTTGATAAAATCAAATTTAACTTTCTTGAGAACCATTTTAGACCAACTATTCCCACTTTTGATGCCCCTTTAATTAAAAAAAATTTACCTGAAGATTCCTTACACAGGTCGGTTCACCGACACCCTTATTAGAACCCTCAGCCCAATATTAATGAGACACTTCCCATATGCCACATTTATTTTCATTTCCACTAATAACTCCAAACTTAGCAACTTTTTCAGATCCAAAAAATTAATCCCTAAGAGTTACCCTCCTCAAAAGTCTACTTTTATAAGTGTACTGGCTGTAATGCCCTCTATGTAGGCAAGACAGGCCTACAACTTTGCATCAGGATTTACAAACATAAAGGGTTTTCTTTCCGTACCAATTTCCCTCTGTCCTCGCCTGAATTTTCATCTATACGTAGCCATAGAGATAAAAAAGACCATCCCATCACTACCAATAACTTCTCGATCCTTGCCTCCGTCATTGATTCTCGCAACTGTAAAATCTTGGAGAGCCTTTTCATTCATGAATTGGAGACTGAACTCAACTCTGATTTATCTTTAATCAAACCTAATTTATTTTAATTTAATAATTTTTACTATATAGTTTTTTTTATAATTTTCATTTTATTGCACCGTTAAAAATACTGATTTTCAAGTGTAGTAAGTTATAATTTTAGCATAAATAGTGTTCCGATCTTATCTTATTCGTTCATTCTCTTGGTTGATCAGTTATGTAAGGTTAGTAAAACGAGATTATTAATAGATTTAATTTTTGTAATTTTATAATTTTATATATTTTTGCAATTCTTTATATATTTTATGATATTGTAGACATTGTTTATTTATAATTTATTATTTATTTCGAGTTGATAATGCGCTTAGCTATAGCGCGAAATGTCATTAATAAACTATGGCACTCTCCTTTATGTTTGTCTTCCTTTTCATCTATATATATATATATATAATTATATATACTATATATATATATATATATATATATAATATATATATATATAAATATATATAAATATAGAATATATATATATATATATATATATATATATAATATATATTATATACATGGTAGTATCATTAATATTGCGAAAAATTCAGTATGATATTCCATGCGATAAATATAAGATAATAGTTTCAATTAAACATTTCACCAAAAAACGCCTCGTTTTCAAATACAAAGGTTGATAAACCATATTTAAACATTAAGTTACAATAAACAGTAAACTAAATTTATTTAATTATAAGAATACTTACATTACTGCACAGAAGAAAATATTCAACAGAAATAGTACGAAGCAAATGTGCCCTACAGGTTCATAAACAAATTTTTAAAATGAGCACCCCACAGGCAATACAGGCCTCATTATTATGCGGAACGCATTGATTGGCGGACACTTTCAAATATACCGAGTGTGTGCCGAATTGTGTCACAAGATGCGATTATGCGAGCCCTTAATTCTTCGGGACTGTCTTTCAACTGTTGCTGTATAAACCAAATATTTCAGGTGACCCCACAAGAAGAAATCCACATGCATTTAGGTCTGGAGACAGCGGAGGCCAAGTTTCAGTACCTCCTTGACCTATCCAACGGCGTGGATATTACCAGTTTTCAAATTAGTTACCGAACAACTAAACTGAAAAAGAGCCTTAGGAGCGGCCGTCGTGCATGAAATAGCATTTTTCGATATTAATTGGGAATGGGACCGTCTTCCAGTATGTTGGACAAGGTCATGTTCGAAATTGGCGATAAACGTCTCCAGTTAGCCCGCTGTGGTAAAAAAGAATTAACCCTCAAATGCGTCGCCCAACAATTCGACCCATTTATTCAATGAAAAACTGGTGTTGGATGGGGTGTTCAACAATTACATTGTGGGTTCTCATCAGCCCATATGATGTGATTTTGTTGTGGAAGTTCGATATGGCTTCTCTGGAAAATTTTGCCTCATCGGTGAACAATATTTCTACTAAATGGTAAGGATTTTTCTGTAATTTTCTGTTGCATCCATCGACACAAAGCTACTCTTGCAGGAGAATCTGTTGGTACAAGTTCCTGCACTCGGTGGATGTGATAAGGGTACAGAAGTTGAAATTTCATTATCCTGAAAACTGTCGAATGACTTACATGTAATGTTGCAGCAATCTTTCTGGTACTTGTTGTAGGAGTATCCTCAAGTTCTTGAAGAACCTGTTCTTCAACATCTGGTGTTGATACTGTGCGAGGTCGCAGGTTTCCATTAGTAAGTTTTTTAAAACTTCTTGTTTCTCTATGACGCTGATGGAGACGTGAAAACATAGTATGATACGGGATGACACGATTAGGGTACATTTCTTCATAGAGACGCATTGCTGCCAATAAATTACCGTTCGTACGACCGTAAACAAAATGCATATCGCAACATTTCCTATTGTGTAATTCATTGAAAATTATTAGCAACACTTGAAACACAGAACTTGATCGCGACAACGGGACTAATATATGTTATAATGAAGTGAGATACGAAACTAGTAATAACAGGTAAGGCTAACCTTCCTACGGTATTATTTGTGCTATTACTTAAAGGTTGAAATGTGGTACGGGACGGGCAATGGAATATATCAGATATGTCCAACATAAGTTTCATCACATTGGATATTGCAAACGAGGCGTTTTCGGTGAAATGTTTATTGACACATATTATCTTATATTTATGAAAGGAATATCATACTGAATTTTTTCGCAATATTAACGACACACCCTGTATATATAGGGCTCCGGAGTTGGCAAATTTTTTTCCGGCTCTGACTCCGACTCCGACTCCGACTCCGACTCCGGTTCCATCATTTTAAAATTACCCGGCTCCAGCATTTTAAAATTACCTGGCTCCGACTCCAGCTCCGACACCAGCTCCGGCTCTAACATTTTAAAATTACCAGGCTCAGACTCCGGCTTCGGCTCCGGCTCCGGCTCCTAATTATAATTCCTTCAACATTTACACATATGAGATCAGTAATTCTCTGATACAATATTTTTATGGTATGATGAAATTGAGTGTTTTTTTAATGACATCTTTATTAAATTAGAATTTAAAACTTTGAATATATTTTATAGAAAATAAGATTTTTAAGAAATACCTAAAAAAAAAGTAATTAACTTTCTTCCTAAATTTTAATATAATTCATCTTTGAACGATGAACTGCCTGTACATTTATGTAATATAATATTATTATTTTTCTTTTTTTAAACGGAAAAATTATATTTCAGTTTCATCTAAAGTTTAAAATACTTCCTCTTTGAACTATGAGCTGCCTGAACATATATATAATTTTACTCAAAACATTTTTTTTTTATATTTCACTTTCATCCTAAATTTTAAAATAATTTCTCTTTGAACTGCCTGAGCATATGTAGTATATATTTATTCAAAACAATTGTTTCTTAAAAATAAAACTTCTTCAAGGGATGATTCAATATTTTAGATTTTGGGACCCCATTTTAGCCCCCACCTAAAAATGGACATCAAATTCGGAATTATCAGCCGATTTTGACCCTATGAACACCAAACTGTAGCTTTTTTTGGCCTCTAAAACGTTGTTTTCCGGGGTTTTTCTGTGTCTGTAGTCATTCTTTAAAAATTTTCAATTTTTCAAAACCCATGTTTTTGACATTTTTCGTATCAACTTCCAGAATTTTTTTCAAAATGACTTCAAACTTAAAATATGCATAGATTGGTCCATTACCTACAATAATTACGTATTACATTTTCGATTTTTTGAGTTCTGTGCTCAGTGTTGTCCAATTCCCAAACCCATTTTTTTTGGATTTTGAAATGAAAAATTTTTTTCCTGTTCGGGCGAAGTGAATGAAATTTTCAGGACATATGTAGTGGGCGGAGAGGCACATTTTTTACTTAGATAATTTCTTTGTATATGCATTAGTTTTGGATTGTTTTGAGCAAAATTAAAAAAAAAAAAAATTTGGAAAATTTTTTAAAAATTTTCTTTTAAGTATACAAAAAAATATATTTAAGTAAAAAAGGTGCTATCTTGCCCAACTATACAAGCCCTGAAAATTGATGTTGATCGGATAAGTTAGAAAAAAAAAAATCTCAATATTTCACTTTTTGGAACGACTTAAATTTTTTGAAAAAGTTAAATATTGAGATATTTTTTTTTTACTTATCCGATCAAACATCAAATTTTCAGAGCTTATATTAGTTGGGCGAGATTTTACACCTTTTTAATAACTAATTTTTTTGTTATACCCAAAAGAAAATTTTAAAAAAATTTCCAAATTGTTTTTTTCTGAAAATTTTGTTCAAAGAATAAATCCAAAACTATTGCATATACCAAAGAAATTATCTAAGTAAAACAATGTGCCTCTCTCCCGACTACATATGCCCTAAAAAATTTCGATTCACTCGCCCCGGAACAGGAAAAAAATATCGCGAATTTTTCATTTCAAAATCCAAAAAAAATGAGTTTGGAAATTGGACAACACTGAGCACAGAACTCAAAAAATCGAAAATGTAATACGTAATTATTGTAGATAATGGACCAATCTATGCATATTCCAAGTTTAAAGTCATTTCGAAACAAATTCTGAAAGTTGATACGAAAAATGTCAAAAACATGGGTTTTAAAAAATTGAAAATTATGAAATAATGACTACAGACACAGAAAAACCCCCGAAAACAACGTTTTAGAGGCCAAAAAAAGCTACAGTTTGGTGTTTATAGGGTCAAAATCGGCTGAAATTCCGAAATTTGATGTCCATTGTTTTAGTGGGTGAAAACTGGGGCCAGCCCCAGCCAAATATATGATCATCCCCTTCAATAAAACCCTCATTTAACGATGTCCTTAGATCCGATTTTGTTATTTTTAAAGCAGAAAATAAGCCTTCGACTTTCACTTGACTA
>JABUQX010061559.1:25000-47500 GCA_015478945.1 Trachelipus rathkii
CGGCTGTATTCAAAAAGAGATTAATAACTGCGCGATAATACAATTTCCTTCAAATATAGGTTACAACGAATTATAATCGGTCCAGCTACTATAGGAATACGGGGACAAAATCTATGCGTAGGTGGCGCAGGTTGACATATACAACACAAAGCCATTATGACCGGATATTGTGACACACGAGCCGGTAACACCAACTTAAGCTCTCCAAACGCACTCCCCTTTTTGAGTATAGTACCTCGCCCTCCCTCTTTGCTTACATATGCTCCCATATGCTTCATTACAACGAGATCAACGACATCAAATTAATATCGGCTAGTGGAGCCTAATAGAAACTGCACAGAGCAGACTTCATCTCACTCCTCATATTCTTAAACAACCATAGTTGGTGCTTCCTCAGGGTTCTGTTCAATACCTCAATAACAATATCTAGCTTTGATATACTCTAAACTTTTACGATTACATGAATCTATTCTCACCTGACCACATTGCTATATCTCAAATACCATCTCATAGTTTATGCACGATAAGTGACCACATCGATCTCAATATAAACTCCATTTCATTCGTCTTCAGCAACTCGACTCATACAATAATCTGCATACCCTGCGTACAAAATTGGTACTGTCATTAATCGAAAAATGTCCCGTTCTACGTCATGCAATGCTCCGAAATCATCGATCCTCCTTCTCTCAGCTCTGAAATCATAGGACTAGATATTAAAGCGAGTGAGAAGCGGTGCTCAACAACTATGTAGAGATTTAATTCTTTAAACTCAACTTCTATCAAATCTCCCCATCTGCATAAAAACACATGCTTCTATAACTTTCCAAGACTAGTCCTACTTTTCGCACGAGTTCTTCTCGCTACTCCTGAATATAATGCTAATAATAAAACAATCCTTGGCCTTCCCAAACTATATTAACAGATAATGAAAAATGACGGTTGGAAAAACCCACCTAAAAACAAGACATGACGGAGATATGAACGCATAGAGCATTGCACGCAAAAAGAAACTGAAAAGAGTTGTAACTTAAATGCTGAGAAGACTCTAATTCCGTGCCTTCTCAGATCTACCTACTAATACAAGGGGTTCTCATCCGGCCCTAATTGTATGGAAGTATACTTGATTCTCATTATATAACTGAGGGGGCTCTGGTATTCATCAACCGGCTTTTATGGACAGAGTTCTCGAAGTCAATAAAAAGCCAAATAAGCGTCAAATAAAACAAAATAATATAAAAGTACTGTGTCTTGTACTTTCACACTTCACTTGAACACCTGTATTTAGGTTTATGGATTTATAGCTTCATAGATTTATCTACTTTTCTAAATAGTATCGTAGCTGGCAGGTGTTCAAGAGGAATATTACCAAAGCATCGCTTAACGTCAACTTCAACTAAACTTATAACAGTACGTAACCTCTCGTAATAGCAAAAGGAGTAGTGCTGTGTCATTGCTCACGAGTATTTGTGTAGATATATTGGTAACTCTACTATAGTGAACTTATAAGTAATCGCTGCTAGGTAGCTTCCATATATATAAACTTTTACCTTGACCATTACCTACTGCTTCATGTGAGATAACATACATCTTATCTAATTACTTCTGTGTTTCTCATGCTTGTTATATTTATATCATCCCTACAACTTATTTAAAGCACTTAGCGTCTGTGACATCTATAACTGCGTAATTTGCTGCTATAGCGTATGAATCGTCAAATTTTGGACGTATGATATTAACACCCTCCATTCTACCTGTAATAATAAATAGGGCACTCTGCCCTGTTTATTATAGTATGAGCAAATAAAAAGTTCATGAAGAAATACTGTATAAAAAAAAATATATTAATATAGATATATAATAATATATATAATAAAATAAATAATTAATATATATTATAATATATATAATAAAATAAATTATTAATAATATAATAAATATAATAATATTAATATTAATATAATAAAAAATATATATATATAATAATTAAAATATAATATATATAATATATAAATAATATATTAATATATATAAATATATATATATATAATATACAAGCCGGCTGACAGGAGTATACGTAGATAGTTCAGTTCTCACAGGTTAGGAAGATCGCTTAAGCAAATTTTCCAAGAAAGTATATCTATGGGATAATGTCAGATGCGCACGGTAGATTCCGCAAAAAATTCTGTGAGGCACAGATTGGGAGTATGAAGATGGTCGGAGTCGATTATAGCATATATAGACTCGCTGTAGTAGTAGAAATGGAAAGTTGGATCTTCTGCTGCATAACAAGGTACGTCGGATCGAGTCGAAAAATTTATTTATAAGTACATCTCTAATGTAATTATATATTATATCTCAATTATTGATAGTGAGTTATACTTACTCTATCTCACTTATATTATATCTCTCTACTCCTATAATTAACTATTCATTAATTATCACTTCTCTCGGTGATTCATTATATAATATGATGTGAGTGTAAATATTATATTGATGTGATAACTATGTATCTCCTGTGAGTGATCTCACGATATTATTCTCTTAAGTGTGCTCAGTTTTTTCTCATATAAATAATGAAGAATTTATCTCTCTATGTGATGTCATATTATTGTGTGGAATATAAGTTGTTAGAATCTCAGTGTCAGTTAGTGTATAAAAATCCGATATACTTACTTATTCGTGCCATTAATTATTGGATAGTATTAAGTTAGTGTATAATCTTTAATAATCTAGAATTGATTATTATTGGGATTTATTAACTTATTATAAATTTAGAACAAGTATATACATACTTTACAAATTTACTTTATTCATAGTGCTAGCTATTTTAAATCGTCTTATTTACATATAATAATTATAATAATAAATTATTTTGCATTTGTTATATTTCAGTAATATACTAACTTCAGTATATACGCTCCGAAACTCGAACTTAGAGTTATACTTTAGAGAATATTGTCATAGATGATATAAGTGTACAGCGTGAAATCCTTTTGTTTCACTGATCGTTGTTAATGTGAACGATAGCGTATTGCGTACAAACGTCTTATTTTCGACTCTGATCTTACTTTTGGAGATGTGAGATTGCATTGTGAAAATAACGTGGTAATACTGTTTGCTTTATTCTTCTCAAAAGCATGCCCAAATTTAATATGAGTATAAACTCAAGAAAAAAATGAAGTTTACTGTAAACATCTCTCTAAGCACTAAGAGAGATGAGTTTTCAGTAGTCGAACATATTAAAGAAATAATTGTACATGACTATGGAAAGTCTGCGAGCTCTACGAATAGTTTCCTGTGTGCAGTGTAGCTGATAAGTGAGTCGAGGCGCGAGTCAAGAGATCGGAGCTGTGAGTTCGTAAAACAAATATTCTGTTTTTAAGCTGGTATATAGGGGTCGACGTGTGAGTCGGAGAGGGTAGGAGACCAACCTAACATCACTGCGATCGTCAGTTCGCCGAGTACGATATAATATTTTGATAGATGATCCCAGCATTGGATTTATTTACATATAATTAGAAGTATAAATCTATATAGGTAATTATTATTAATTATCATCATCTCCTCTATCTTTTTCATATTATTTTCTAATTATATTAATCTCACTCTCTTATCTCATTATCATTTTGACAGCATAGTACTGCATATGATAATCAATCTCATTAATATTATTATTGAAATGTATTTACACACTGTTATATTTTCAGTAATGGCTCGCTTGATCTCAATAAACGAGAGAATATAAAATATCGAAGTTTGCAAACTATAATCAATACGCTTTTGACATCCATTTGTTTTTCAAACCCTAACAATATATGATTTGTCAATGTGTTGAGCGCCTGCATCTATTGTCTTTACGGCTACCTTTTACCGTAATAGCATTGAGATTATATCATGGAAAAACGCTGTCGTCACTGATTTCCTATTCTCAAAAGCAAGCCAAAATAAATAGTTGAAGCAAAAAAAAATGTTTTACTGTAACTCTGTTAAGCACTATGCTGAGTCCAGCATCGATAATTTTTAATCTTAGACCTGCAAGTTAGTCAGCGGAGAATCGGACGTCGGAAGACGCTGTCCCGCAAGGATTCGAATTAATTTTCCTGTGCGGTGTATAAAAGCAGACAAAGTCGGAGTCGGCGGTATGTCTAGGATGTCGGCAGATCGGTCGTCCCGTGTCCTCCAAGCCTCGTTGCAGAGATGATGCGGTGTTCGGGTGTCGGTGTCGGTGTTCTTCCGCGCGTTGTCGGTTGTGCGAAAAAACTCTTTGATATAAGTGGAGTCGGAGTACGGTAGTGGCTAGATCGGAGTCGTAGGTCGGAGTCGAGTCTGGAGTCGGATCGGTAGTCTCTCTCAGGAGTTCTGCTAAATCTCTCCACCAATTTGTATATTTACGGTAGATATGAAAGAGTTTCGATAAAAATTTATTTATCTGACTCAATTGCTCCCCTGATATCGAATATATATATATAACAGAGCATATAAATAACATAAATATATGTTTCAGAGCTAATAAATTACCATACAATATATAACATACCTTTTTATTATATCTTAGTATATATTATAAATCACTATTTATTTGATTTTCTTTTCAAACTGGAACATTTATATATATAAATTATTATAAGTATCATTTTACTATAAATTATATAAAATATAGTATTTAGTAGAAAATATATATATATACTGAGTAATGACGCTCACCTTCTGGAGTTTATATCTTACTAGACCGCTATATACTATATATTCACTTAGGGAATTTGACTCGTGACGTTGAATGAGGTGTCTCTTCTTTAAATCCCCCGCTGTTATATATAGTAATATGAGGGATGCTCTTGACCACCCAAAGACCTCTTCGTCCAATCTCGAACTAAATTCCGCACAAGCTCTCAGACGATAGGCCACTGCGATTTCAGGTTTATTCTCTTTAGTAAATAATGACCCAACCACATAGGTTTAACCGTTAACCTTTCTTTTATTCCGAAAATAAGACTACAATGTCTCCGAGGGTTAAAATATATTTTTAGTACCTCGCAAAACATATAAGTGTTGCTATATTACGTCTATCTCTTTAACCAAAATGCGAAAACTAAGACCGCCTATCCGGCTATGGCAAATTATCGTTCTCCTTAGAATATAGGTAACTCCAAGGTTACTTGGGTTATTTTAAAATAAATTAAAAAAAATAGAAGTGACGTAATTCCAATAATATTTGTTCAATTCTATAAACCAGTAAAAAATTGTAACATAAGTCCCTTCTCGATTGAGATTACATCTTTGGCGTTCCGTTTAGACTTACGGCGATCAATATCTTCAGTGAGTCACGCCGACTTTCCACTCGTCTACCGTCCTCTGCCGACTACATTCTTTTCGTGGAAATACTTGTCACTCAGGTAGATTATCGGGATTTAGATGAACGATCAGGTGACTTATCTTCTAAAGCTTTACCGTACCACTTACGCATAAGTATGAGTGTATGAATCTCTATTGAGGGTTCTTGGATGAGCTCTTATTACATGGTGCGCCAGATTTTAAACATTATCCCTCTCAAGCTGACTTTCCTTAAATAAATTGATTCGAGATCCTCACTCTCCTCAATCCATAGGATCGCGGCTTCTATATATTTCCTTTGACTATTCGTACCTTCTCATTCCGCTCTAAATCACCATTAATTCGCTTCGCGACGGCTTTAAATCTCGCCTAGCTTATCAAGATAAACGAACCAGTAAATTAAGAGTTTCGTGATGATTACCACATAAGCCATGCTTGGCGGTCCTGCATCTAATACTGCTGGTTATAGTGTAAAGTACTACATTACTTCCTCTTTGCGAGAACAAATACCAACACATACGAGTCTTTTTAGTCGCGCGAAACAGTATACTTATAATAATAATAATACACAGAGGATGACAAAAAAAGATTAACTTCATGTCATAAGTTATACAATATTCTCTCAGCGGCATTTAAACAACTTGCGCACATAACATTTATAAAATGACTACTCAATGATGGTATAAATAAGTACACTAAAATACATTAAACGTTAAAGGTACTTTACCAAATATGCTCATAGCATATATCTATATTATGCCCGAAGTACATAAGTTAGACATTTACACTACATCTTGAACCAAAGAATTTTCAGATATACATGGTGAAATTGTAATAGATTAGTATCTCAACGCAAATACGAGCATTAATTGGTCTTACACATCGATAGATCTATAAAACAATGAGTTATGACTACAATTATTGTGAAAAACTCATTAACAAATACCAATATTGTTTCTATACTATATCAGAAAATATAAAGCGCTTGCACTTATTCATACATACGTTTCCGCCTACTTGGTTAGTTACAACGTTAGAATAAAAAAAACATACAAAGATTTTAAATGTAATAATAACACAAATTTTTTTAGGTTACGTATATATATATAGGATAATAATATATACTTTACAAAAAATATTTTACATTAAGGTTTGTTTGGTATGGAATGGTTTTACTGACGCTCGCGCGTTTGCTATTCGATAATGTAGACCTCTCACTTCATGATCGGCACACTCGTAATTGTTCGCCGGCGAAACATGATTTCTGGATGGTGCTCTGCAAAGGAGAATATTCTCGACAAAACACATTGGATGTAATTATAGGGAGATATCTCGTTGTACAACATCTGATTTATTAATATTAGGAGTCTATGATAGTAGTGTGCGAGGGGTTCTCCAAGTCGATCAATGAGAGAAACTCTTTTTTTCTCGAGTGCTTCACCTCGTTTGCACTAGGCTACTGTAAAACCTCACTATTAACGATGCCGTACCTATCGTTCGACACAGGTGTGTAAAGCAACAAGGTAGAAGTTCCTTGTGTCAAGTAGCTGCTCATATCATCGATCTTCTCTTTATAATAGCGTAATTCTATTACCCGTTCCTCGCAATTCCATATTAACATGGTGTAACAAATGCTTTATATACATTTTGCGTGTGCAGGGATTATTGACAACGAATAACCTATCGTCAACTGACGCGGTATTGCAAGGTGTAAGATAGTCTCCGACTAAATTCATTAGTTCTCATTTCTAGCGAATGAATATTTCTCATACAAGACCTTCAATAATTCTATGTTCTGAAGAGGTGAAAATTTGATTATGGAAAG
This sequence comes from Trachelipus rathkii, assembly GCA_015478945.1. Lineage (NCBI taxonomy): Eukaryota > Metazoa > Arthropoda > Malacostraca > Isopoda > Trachelipodidae > Trachelipus > Trachelipus rathkii. The sequence continues at coordinate 32,160 of JABUQX010061559.1, forward strand.
ACGATCTAGCCGGTGAGATAAGAGGTGATTTTCACATATTACAGCCTTTGTAAAAAAGGAATTTAATACCCTGCACGTCTAATATAGAGACAGTTGAATCCAGCGACTCGCGAAGCGCTAATATATTAATTAGGTTAATGGGCAAAGTGTGGTGCGGTAACCATACATCTAGCTCTTTCTAGACCCATGAGGATTGCCACTTTACAATAAAAGAATCTCAGTCGAGATATATCTTGCTATCAGATATATACTTAGTCATTATAGAGCTCATTCGGGGTCCTCTTAGGATAAAAAGAGTGCATATCGTGTCTTAATGTCGATATTGTGCGAGAACCAATACCTTCTCTATAAGGAAGATACCCGTCTGGTCAGTACAAACCTCAAATTCCATACACTTCTAGAATTCTCGAGGCTCTAGACAGAATCACGTAGAAGTGACAGTCCATAGTAAGTGGCAACGTTCGCGGACAGTCTAGCACGAATGTCCTATTGGTAAGATAGACTGTTAGTACAAGAGACTTTTTAAATTTGCATGTGTCTCTGTTGACAAGAAGAACAAGCGTTCTCGCATTCTCACATCTCTTCGGTTGTTTCCTCAATTTATAATGAATATATATCGACAAAGCTCTGTCTGAATGCTCCACTAGAGAAATAGCGGTGCGTTGTGACGTAAAGTCCGAGCAATAGGTCACATAGTGTGGCGTGTTTCTCAAAGCGCTCGCGAAGAATTTTCTAATGGAAAATAACAGGTTTGCGGGTTGATATATTGCTGGTGTAACCTGCGTTGAAGATCTTGACATTATGCCAATACTTGTCAGTCCCATGTACTCGAAATATTCTTCATTATTACTCCGATAGTTAGGAGTCCAGATATAGGGTAAGAGAACGCGTCCCTGGTTCATATCTAACCGATAAGAGAAGCTTTGACACTGTGAGACACATGCTCATCGTGATAAACCTTTGTTTCAAGGTATCTGGTGATTTTTCGTTACCTTGATGTGTTATATATAGAAGATGTGGTCTGATGGGATAAGGATTAAGTACGTGTTTTCGCACCACATTTGAATAGAATTCATAGAAGTGGGGAATAGCTTATTGAAGTCTTTGGCACATTGTTATGTTTTACATTCGATTCAATCTCTCTAGGTTTAGGTATTTTAGATGTGTACTTCTGTGATCGTTGGCACATTAATAATTTCAGAAGGGAATAAGCGCTCAAAAAACTGAAGCAATCGCAGACAAGGAGGAAATTAATTAGATTATTTTGGAGCGTCATAAAGCATCAGCTACCACGTAATTTCTGAATCCTCTAATTATATTAAGTGCCCACATGAGATGAGAGTTTATTCCAAAATTTATTAGATAAGAAATTGATGGTCTCTTTGCATGGCGATCCGCTCTTTTCGCTGGATTCTGGGCTTATATTATAACAGCTCGAAGCCTAATTCCTAGGAGCGGTGTTGTATATCTTGCTTTACACAAGTGATCGTACAATGGTCCTAATCCATACCCTTTTCCTTAGAAACTTATGTTATAGGATATTATGATATATTAATTGTTAACAGCAACTATTCAATCCATTGCTCTGTTTGCTAAGAGTTCTCTGTCTGAACCATGCTAGAATCTTTAACTATTGATTGGTGGTTAGATCAATTCAATTAGCTGTATTCAAAGAGCCATCATTTAGTATTGTTTAGCTCATCAATCATCTCGATGCAGTCGCTCAAGCTCAGATTGGTGATTGGGACAGAGAGCAGAGATCCGTCGTACCAGTATATAGGCTAGTTGTAAGTCGTTTACTCTTGGGATCGAGAGGAGATTTGTGACGCACGCTTGCTTGCGGGTTAGCTATGATCGAGTGTTGTAATTGCTGTGAAAAGTTTCTCTAGAGCCTGCTCTCGTGAGGATCTCCAAGAAATTTATAGACGCAATAACTTAGTATATGTTTTTTAGCGACACTTAAGTCGGATATTGGCTTATTGCCAACGTTAAAGCCGTGTGGAAAAAAAAAACTAAATTAGCAAAATTTGGAATCACACAACGATCATACGTCTCTTTCTGATCTCCAGAGGAAGGCGTCAAAGCCTCATGCGCCCAACTAACACCATACACTCAACAAAGGAACCATCAGAGCACCGAAAGAACCTAGCAATTATTCAACACATGTCACGGTTGGATAAGAGAATAGGCGAAAAAATTCAGACTTCTTAGAATCAGTTGTACTAAGACCATGGGAAGAAATATGATAATATTGATAACTTTAAAAAGTCTAGAGATCATTGCATAAATAAACACAGTATCCCAAAACGAGGGATTTCATTGCATGTAAAATTTGAAAATATTTGACATATAATATATCTTTGTGTTGTTCTTGATTCTCTGAGAAAATGAATGTCATCCAGATACACAAAAACAAAAGGAATATCTCGAAAAATTGAATCCATAAAGCGCTGGAAAGCAGCTCCAGCATTGCGAAGACCAAAAGGCATAGAAACAAATTCAAAAAGACCAAAATGGGTCGCAACGGCAGTTTTTTTCCATGTCTTCCGGATGAGTAGGATCTGATGATATGGCCCGGAGAAGATCTACTTTACTGTTATACCATTGCGTAGGGCCGCGAAGTTATTGAGACAAAACTGTTAATATATGGAAACAGGATTAACGATCTGGTTTTGTCACAGAATTTAAAGTTCTAAAATCACCACATGGACGCCATTCTCTGGAGCTTCTTAGGAACGAGATGAAAGGTGATGACCAGGGGGATTTAGAAGGGTGAAATAATACCAGCTTTTAAGAGAGTATTAAACTCAGTTTTTGCAACTGGCTAATTTATCCTTCTGTGTTAGACGGACGAAAATTTTGCAAAACAGGGGGGAGCGTCACTATGTCTCTATACGGTGAAAATTTTAGATTTATACTCAGAATTTTGGTAAGGGATTAATAGGTTACGTTAGAGATGGGAAATCCTCCAAAAGTTGAGTTACTAACTGGAATGAAGAAGGAAAAATATTAAAAAATTGGGTAATGGCACAGAAACATTTAGAATTCGAATAGGAGCCTCTGTAGGTTCGTAGTGGAATCCAAAATAAATTTTTGACCACAATCCAAAATTAATATAAAATGATGGAAGAAATCCATGGCGAGAAAGGGTTTTGCTATGTCTGCAACTAGAAAGGTCCAATTGAAAATTCACGGGCGAAGGAGGATGGTAAAGCTTAAAAAATGCTGTAAGTTCACCAATGGACACTTAATAGGAGTAATTATTTGCTGCAGTACATGAAACTGCGGTAGGAGAAAGATAGAAAAATTACGTGCTATCGATATAGGAAGGGCTGTTATACTTGCGTTAGTGTCGACTAAAAAGTCTATGGTTTTTTCCAAAAAAACAAAACAGCAGTTTTGGGAAATGCAAGCCCAAGATGGCGCTTATTGGATCTCGCTTTGTTAGTTTTTGGAAAGTAGGAACAGGTGATGAGGGAAAGAAGAAGATGCAGGTGAAGAAGGTCTAGAAGAGGGATATATTTGTAAGCCTTGTTTGTATGGCCATTGACACCAAGGATTACAATTCCTAGCTTGTGTACCAAAGTATAGATTTCTAATCGTAATAAAACGATTTAAGGCCAAAAGGAACAGAAGATATTGAAAGTAGGCTTATGAAAATTGTTAAACAGGATTGTAACTACAGGAGCAGCAGCTCGCTGCAGTTTTTGGAGACTTAAGGATTACAAAATGGTAAAAGACTCGTTGGCTAATGCGCCTAATTGTTCCAATGAGAGAGAAGTTCGGGCGGCAATAACAGCACGAATAGAGAAAGGAAGAGCGTCAAGAAAACGAAGGCGCACGATATCTTCACCAACATTTAATTTAGATGCTAAATTTAAAATGTCGTGAAGATACACAGATGGTCTACCAGTAAAAGGTTGTTTGGACAGTAGCTCCTGAAACATTTCTGTTTTGCTCTGTTCGAATAGGGAAATGATAGATTCCTTAAGGGAAGAATAATTTTTACTTTCGAGTTCAGAGGGAGAAATGCGAGAAACAACTTTTGCAGGAAGGTTAGAAAAGAGCTTGATAGCTACGAGGAGGGCTAGCGTTTGATATAAAGTCCATTTAGTAAAAAAATATGGGCCTCAAAACCTGGGTTGTCGCACTCGCCGCTTTTATCTATGCAGCAACTTTAATCATTTCCTGAGCAAAGCAGCAGTGTTCGATTCCTCGTTGTCCGACATTGTGACTTATTTAGTTACTGTTTGAAAAAGATTGTGAAGGTTGATGAAGATTGCTGGGTTTCTTCTTGTTCTTCTATTGAATAACTCTGGGATCAACCAATTATATAGGAAGAAACTTGGAGTTGATGTTAGGTGGTCCTTCTTAAGTCCCCCTATATAAGTAAATGATGTTTAAAAGTTTTTAGTTCTCAACTACGACAGCCACGATAGGCCACTGCATTTATTTATTCTTTAGTAAAAAGGAAACACTAGGTTTCACACTTATCTCTTTATAAAATAGGACACAAAGTCCTGATGTAATTATCTCTTTAGTAAGCCAAAAAAAGTTTGCAATACGCTATCTCTTTAAAAATGGAAACAAAGGTTTTCCTATCAATTATCTTTTTAAATAAAGTAACTCAAGGTTACTTTGGGGATTTAAAATAAATTAAAAAAAATGAGAGACGATTTTATTGAATGAAATACACAGGTAAAGTTGTAACAAAGTCCTTCTGGTTGAAGGACTACTCTTTCTTCGTAGGCGAATTATTAGTCACGGACTTTCCACGCGTTTTTACCTCCCTTGCCGAATCTTCTTTTGGAAAAACTTGCCACTTGAGATTCGGAGTCTCGGGACTTTCCATTTAAATTACCTCCCTTGCCTGAAATGTTATTGAAGGTTTGGAGGAGTTCATGGAGAGAGTAATCTTCAGTGAGAATTAATTTCATTCTGATTCTTAAATAATTGCATCGTTATCTCAACAGGACGGGTTATATTATATTATTTCACTTCGACTTTATGCTAAAATTTTGCTAGCTCGCGCAAATGTTAGCATAAGTACGAACATAAATTATATATTTATATACAAAGTTATAAGGAAACACATATAATATTATATATATAAATATATATATATATAATATATATATATATTATATATATATATATATATATATATATATATATATATATATATATATATATATATATACTATATATATATATACTATATATATATATATATATATATATATATATAATATATATATATATATATATATTTATATATTATATATATATATATATTATATATATATATATATATATATATATATATATATATATATATATATATATATATTGAGATGGGTTGTAAATAGAGAGTGTGTATATTTATATATATATATATATATATATATATATATATAGTTTAGATATTTGTTTATTAAATTATATATATATATATTATATATATATATATATATATATATATATATATATATATATATATATATATATTATATATATATATATATATATATATATATATATATATATATATATATATAGCTTCGGGAGGGGTGAATTGGAACACTAAGTTAAACTGGCCTCTCTCCTTTTCCTACCATAACTCTTTCCAGTCATAGCTCCTTTGATAACTAATTCAATATCTGAATAATGAAGAAGATTGCTGTTTTACCGTATAAAGAATTTGAGAAAATGATGTATAATAATAACACATTACCGGAGAAAAATCCCCTTCAGCAGCATCATAAGCCATCGCACCAGCCACTAAATGTGATACAATCGTCACCATATCCTCAACAAATACTTCAAAAGAGTCCTTATCTTCAAAATGATACAGGGTCATGTTAGAAACCTCTGCTTCAGAATAATTTAGGATCATATCAGCAAACTTTGTCCCATATTTTATATGATCCTAAAATTGAACAGATAAACAAATACGAAAAAAGAAGTGTATCGAATATTAAATTCGGACATTAACATGCATAAAAAACGTATCTTATATCAAAAAGTCAAACAAAAATTTACAGATCTTCAAGACTTACATCAACATGCATTATTAAATATGTTGAACCCAGAAGATTCGAATTTAACACCAGAATTAAAGCCTGAAGTGAAATATCCTGGATGAAAGTTTTCCAAAATAGAGGTCGTAAATATTATATAGTATTTTAAATGATCAGTTACCATGGAATAAAATAGGCCAAATCATTATCGATGGTGAAATATTCAAAGACCAAATCTCGAAGATCTGATAGCAGATCTCTCACATGAGTGGAAGAAGGATCCTGTATCTGGATGGTCCAAGCATCAAAAGGAACTTCAGACTGTTAATTTCCCCCGAACTTTAATCTTAAAAAAGCAAAGATTAGCTGACTTAGGTAATATTCCCCGATCTCCTAGACCCGATGCAAGTCCCTCAGGTACTTATTATGCTTCAAATAGATTTAAGCGAGTAAACAGAGAAAGAATAGATAAAACATCCTACATTAGACCTAAGTGGATTAATTCATAATTATTCATTATTATTTAACGTTTAAATATGTCGTTTATTTATTTGTAGTGTTTATAGTTAAATGAAAAATGATATTTAACCTTTTAGATTTATATCACCTTATGTGTGTATATATATATATATATATATATTATATATATATATATATATATATATATATATATATATATATATATATATATATATATATATATATATAGTATATATTATATATATATATATATATATATATATATATATATATATATATAGTATATATATAATTATATATATATATAATATATATATATATATATATATATTATATATATATATATATATATATAATAATATATATACTATATATATATATATATATATACTATTATATATATATATATATATATTATATATATATATATATATATATATATATAGATGTATATATTATAGAGTTATATATAATATATATAATATATATATTATATATATATAATATTATATATATATATATATATATATAATATTATTATATATATATATATATTAAGAATTTTTTTATTTTATGACTGTTGAAGCACTTTGTTAAAGGTTTCTTCGTTAGTTACTTTAATTTTTAACCATATATTTTGCCACCAGTGTCTGGTCGAGAGGTGTTTTCCAGTTACTGGTACGTCGTATCATTTCCATCACTTCCCTTTCTTAGTGTTCAAATTCCATCTCAATTAATTTCTTCTATTTGGGGATTCCTTTTTGTTGTTTCTATCCATTCCGCCTTCTTCATTATGTGTTCGTTGGTCTTCATATATACTCCTCCAAAATGCATCAAGTCTGTCTCTTTCAGGTGGTTTATCAACTTTTACATTTTCACCTCTCAACTCTCTATAGAACTTTCCTTTATCTGTCTGGTATATTTTGTTTTGCCTTTCCTTTGTTCTTCTTTCTTGTATGAGCTTAATTTTTTTGTTTTTGCTGCCAATTCTAGTTTTCTGCTACTGATTGCGTGTGTTACTCGATTTCTGCCTCTACTTCTTCTTATCGTATTTTGTGCCTGTCTGATTTTACTTTCTATTCTGATGTTTCCTTCTTCGTATTCTTTTATCAATGATATTTCTTTTCTAAGTCTCGCTATGTCTCTCTCTAATCTAATTTCCCATGACGGTTTTTTTTCCTTCTTTCTTCCATTTGATCTATTTTTCTCAAATATTTTCCCTCCCATCAAATCTGTTATTGCTCTCGCTGTTGCATAATATAACCTGTTCACTTCTGAGATATAGCATCTCTCAGGTAGTAATCTTGGTAATACCCTGTTTGCTATTCCGGCATATTTATTTATATTCATCCAATTATCTATTTTATTTATTCCTTTTCTATCTTCCATGTTGGTATTAATATCTTCATCTCTATAGTGTGCTATTTTGCTTATCATCTCTTCTTCCTCCTGCATTCTATCCCCGTTTTCGTTTCTATCATTTTCAGTCATCTCTTCTTCATCTTGTTCCTCTGTTTCTTCATAGTGGCTTCCTGCATCTGAATCATTATTACTTTCACTATCTGTACTGTTCGTTATTTCTTTTTTTAGGGTTTCAGCAGCCACTGATATTTCTTCTCTTACTATCTCTGTCTCATCCAACTCCCCATCTATTATCTCTTCATTATCTGTCATTGTCATTTTATTTTGTTCTTCTAAACTTTTCTTTGTATTTTTTCCAGTTTTTATTCTATTCCCTTGATATAGTGTTTCTTTACTTTTCTGTTTAATACGTCCGATCCTTTCTGGTGTGATCTGAATTTCATTTTTAATTCTCTCCTTTGCTGTACGTTCTATTTCCTTCAGGTCTTCATTTGTAGGTAACGTAGCTTTTCTTTTTTTTATCGCTCCTTGATTCCTTTCTTTATTAAAGTTGAGGATGGCCTGTTTTTGGGCAATCAGTTTCCTTCTTTCTACCCCCGTATATTTCTTATTAAACTCATATTCCATTACATCATTTGCATTTATTATTTCATTATCCACAACATATTTCCAGAAGTCAGTTTTACCTTCCTCTTCGGGAATTAACATACCTATGAAATAGCTTTCCATTAAGTATTCGTTCTTCTCCCTTGTCCATTCCCATTCAACTTCTCCCTCCATCTCGTTCATCTTCCTCACGTATTGATCTACTTCCTCCTCGATTTGTTTTATCTGTTCGTGTGTTATCGGGGTCTTTTTATTATTTATATTTATTGCAATACTGGCAAATCTCGCATCCGGTATTCTTTCCAGATTGATTTGATCTATTTCACCTCGTTGTTCTAACATATTTCTCGTTCGTTTCGTTGTTCCTTTTTTTGGGAACATCTTATGTCTTCCGTATGTTACGCACCAGAATATCTCTTTTTTTTCTTCCACCGTATATTCCAGTCTATCACCACCTCGACAGTTGTAGGGGTTGCATCTTTTTTTTTGGACTTTTTGTTTTTCCGATGAGTCGGGAGAAGTCTTAGGACTCTCTGACGATTCATCAAGTGGAAGTGGGGTATTAGGTGTTATAATCCCACACCTTACTGGTGTATTCTTTCTGTTTCCGGGGAGGGATAATTTGATTTGCTCATCAGAGCTCCGTCCCCCCTCATCTCCCTCTAAAAATGGGTTAGGGCCGGCACCAGGTCTTCCGAGTTCCTGGCACTTATTATTTTTATTTTTTACTTTCATGGATAGTTTCCAGTAAAATTCACCACATATTGTGGCTTCATGTCTACTGTCGTTTCGCAGGGAGAAATGTCTGGGGCGGTGTTTCTTCCGCCTCATCGTGTCTCCCTGGGCCCCCCCGCGTCGACAACGCAGACAGTTCTCCGGGGGAGCGCACTATTCAACGAAGCAAATGATATAGTTGATAAGTATTGTTACTGCGTGAAAGAACCTAATAGTAATGGGGGGAGGGTTCACCAGGTTTGCTTCAAAGTTTCCAAATATCGATTAAAAGGAGTTGAAAAATAATTAGAAGGTGAAGCCTTTACTTTACATAAACTATTCGTTGAAAATTTCCTACCCGAAAAACCATAGCCCGCCACTTTGATAATGTTTGACAGTTAGATTTAACAGAGATGATTAAATATACGTCGCATAATGAAGAACATCAATTCATACTTTTCACAATTGACGTGCATTCTCGATACCTGTTGTTAAAAGCTTTAAAAGTAAAATAATCAAAGACTGTTGCTAAAACACTAAGAGATATTATAGGGGAGGATGATAAATATCCTCAATTGATATGCACAGTTAAAGAATTAAATTTTTAGATAGGGAGTTTCAACAAATTATTATAGAGTTCGACATAGAATATTATAACATATTCTCTATGAATAAAGCCGCTATTTTTTAAAGAGTTTAACGACGATCAAAGAACAACTGCACCGTTACTTTACTAAAATGAATATTTTAAGTATATTGATATACTACAAGACCTACCTTATTCAAATAACAGATCTTTTCAGCGAACTATAAAGACTACACTAGTAGAAATGATGAAGAAACGACCCCTGATTCAACAAAACCGTAAAGTTCGTAAAATTAAAAATAAATCAGAAATAAATGTGCATGACTATGAAAGAGTGTCTAGACAGGATGACAGGTTTAGAAAAAGGTAATGAAGTGGAATGGTCTAGATAAGTTTTTAAAGTCGATATCATTCGTAAATTTCCATTCGAATGGCTGAAATTATATTATCTCAAAGATTTAGACAGAGAACCTGTAAAAGAGGGATTCTATAAACAGGAAATATAAAAAATGCTTTTCGATCCTGAGAGTAATGTAAATAAAATAGAAAAAATATTAGGTTCAAAAGAAAATAGTAAAAATAAAAAGTATCTGGTCAAATGGGTGGAATATCTTGACAAGTTTAATTCATAAATAAAAACTAGTGAAATTAAGAAACATTAATCAGTATTCAATAGTAATCATGGAGAGTTTAGATCATTTATATTTAACTCTGCCATCTTCGGTATTTATGGATTTTCATCCTGTTAACATAGTCTCAGACTTCACAATAGAGTTAATGAATTCTATTTAGCTTAAAAGTGAACTGTACAAAGTTGGGCTATGCGAGATGATATTAGATGCCAATATTGAGATTGTTCCTCCCAATTGTCAATGGATAATGGTGTATAGAACTGCAGAGTATGATAAAGCAACATTAAAAATAAATAAACACAAGAGAGTTAAAAAGGATTACATATAAAGATAAACCATATTTCTATGAGAAATTCCTTGTAAGACGGGTATATTACAGATCAGTCCCTGCTATCTTTAGTTATTTAAACACCCAATTTGCTACGGAAAAGATATGTAAGTATTTATTATACATCATTAATAACCCCTTATGGGAAGACAAGATATAATATCATTTTAAGATCTACCGAAGATGTAAACTTGGAAGACCCCGAAGGGTTTATCATTAAGTACTCAGAGTGGTTCAGAAGATGTGTGTACGAGAGGGATCAGGTAGTAGATCATTCTAGAGACATTGCAGCTGTTCTAAATCGACAGAGTAAAAAAAATGAAGAGCTTTCAAAACAATATAATAGCCTTAATGAAACAGCTATGTCCCTCAGTTATGTGTACATACCTTCAGAGATGTTATAAGATCAAGGAATGGTTTACATTTACATCGATATATTTGGACATCAATATGTACGCAACTAAAAAGCCCCATGATTAAGGGTGGATTTTACCCAAAAAGGTAGAGTTATAACTTTTCCTAATGTTCATTACTTACCTTTGAATCGATCACATTTCAGATCAGTACGATGTATATAATGGAGGTAGAAGAAAGGGCTTACCCATTCATCGATGGAACATCGTTGTGTAAAGTTCATATTAGAAAGAAGCACCGTCATTAAAAAAAAACGTATATGATGAATTATTTTTTAAATCGAGTTGAAAATTTTTCCTATGTGACGCTAGAAAACCTTCAAGAAATATATCAGAGTTTAAGGTCTTACAAAAGTGACGTAAATACTTATATTTATTCAGTCACTAGCTTACTCTCACAGTGTAAAGATAAAATAAGAAAGAAGCTCCGTTAATAATGTATGGTGACAGGTTATTCGTAGCAACAAAATTACAGAGAGAATATGGACAAGGTGGATTTTTCACAAAATTATGGAGAAGTACAATGCCTATATTTTGAAGAGGATGTGAATATAAATACAGGGAAAAATGCTATAAGAACCGGAGTAAACACTATACAGGATATAGCAGCATGAACCAACTCTAGTGAGTCCTTCAAAAGATAGATACCTGATGTTTCTGACGAGAGGTTTGAAGATGTTATGAGTAAAATAAAGCGTAAGAAGACGGGTCAAGGTAAAGATCGCACGAAAATGGGTGCAAAGAAGAAGATTAAGGTAAAAATACCTTTAAAGAAAATATATATTGATGTCTTTTCTATTTAATTACTAATTGGCATCTTTTACATAAATATTATCATCATCCCCCATTGTATATAAGAAAAGACTAATCACGACTCTACTTATTATACGACCAACGCTCTACATGCAAGATGCGTTTCTTTCATTCTTCTAGTTCTGACTGTTGTAAGAGTGAACTGGTTTTCTTCTCCATGAATCCCACCCAGATTAGTGCAAGTGAGACCAATTTCATCAGTATTAATTAACCCCATTCACTCGATTATCAACACTAATGTACCTCTCGAGCACAATATACCTGACTTTCCGAATCAGTATTTAGATCCATCCAATGCGTTTTTATATTTAAAAACAAAATTGAAGAAACGTGATGGTACAAATCTTCATTCAACCGACGATCACATAGTGTACACAGAATCAAATTTCCTGTATACATGTTTTAACCAGATTGAAGTTTATCTCAATGAAATATCGCTCAGCTCCTTGGCAACTAATTATCTTCATAGAAGTTATATAGAACATTTATTAAATTATTCAGACAATGCTAAATAGTCTCATCTTCAATCATGTGGTTTTATAGTTTCAAAGATGTTAACAGGCAGATGGATAAATCCACAAATGACACATGAATTTTATGGAAGATTACAACGAGATATCCTCTCTCAAGAGAGACTTATTCTACCAGATGTTGATACTGGAATTCCCTTAACCAAATATATTTCTAAATTAGCTCTTAAAATAAAAAGTAAAGCTGCTGATACTGCTGTATGTCCAGAACTTGCTTTCAGGTTATTGGAAGCCTATCTCTATGTTAGAAAAGTGAAATTATTACCCCAGAGACATTTGGAAATTGAAAAATCTCTATTGAACACTACAGTAAAGTATTCCATCAAAAGTGTTGAAGCCAAGTTAATTAATTTTACACACAGATTATCGTGTATTAATATCCCTAAAATTTGAACGGTAATCTACCTCAGAAAATAATAATAGGAATTGTTGAAAATGAAGCGTACTCTGGGAATTATAGAAAGTCACCCTATAAATTCTCCCCTTTTAGACAGAGGTATCAAATGGGCAACCTTACGGTCGGGACTATGAAATGTTATACAATGGATCACAATCTCTAAGTTCAAGACCTTTTAACGATTTAATAGCTACTATTGTTTCATATAGCGATAAAGGAACTGGAATATATCTCGAAGAATATGACATGAATAGTAATTTATATGTTTACGATCTCATCGCAGACCATCCGGCTTGTAATGCTAATCATAAACATTTTAAGGAATAGACCAGTCAATAAAGGTTATAAAACGGAAATAATTAGGTTGAAGCTAATTTTACCCCATTGATAGATAACTACCATAGGAGCATTTTCGCAAAATCCCCCAAAAATCCCCCGGAGCTTCCCCCAGCCCCCCAAAGGATAAAAATGACAATATTTACGGAACAGCCATTATCTCCGTTACTAATGATCGGAGCAATTTCGATTTTTTTGTTGTCTTTGTTATTTAGTGTTCTACAATATTATTTATCTTCATATTTACACTTAACCTGATAGTTTTTAACAAATTAGAGAAAGGAAGTGGGAAAAGCAGGTTTTCTAATTTGAAACTTTTGATTTTTGCTCTATATTTTTTTACGTGTCATATTTTGTGAAAATCATTCCTATTCAAGCTATAGCCTACACCGATGAATTTTGTGAATCTACTGATATACAGTTTTATTTATTTATGTGGATGCAAATTGGGCTCACCGAGGAAATAACAATTTGATGTAAAACAATATGAAATGATTTTTTTGATACAATTTCTAGTGCTTATGCCAGTTTTAGTTCGGGGAGGGGGGAGTTTCCCTAACCCTTTTCACTAAAATAAGGGTCATTCCATCTTCCACAACCTATGGACCCGCCGTGTCCTGGACTGGCCAAACCGGCAGCTGTTTAAAAACACAATATTACATAGCGATGAGTGCTTTACAATATCACGGACCACATACCCATCACTAACAGGTTGTATACTTTGTATTCTTTTGATATCCAGCTCCATTTATGTTTACATTTTAATTACATTTAATTTGTTGCTTCTATCATATATTCAATCTCTGCTATTTACAATTGTACAGCTTCATTCTACAGAAAGTGGATCCACACTATCTTCCTCGAAATAAAATTGCGAGTTTAAGCATGACAACCCATTACAATGCTCACACATTGGAGAACATACCAAGTTTGCTTTTTTTCATCCACAGAAACCACCACATCCTTTTCTGCAAGCACAAGATAGTTGGTGTAACAGATCATCTGGAGCAAATGGTTTGGATGTGATAACAGGTATCAGTGTTCTTTTGAAACCTCCATCGTGTTTTATAGTTTCAATTTTCCATCTGCACTCTGTGGCGGGGTGTTTGTTTCCTAACCACCTATAAATTTGTAAAAAAACTCTAAGTAAGTAGTGTTGTTGGAAAGCTTCTGTTAAAAAAAACATAAAAACAAGAGGTCGTATCACAGCCAGTCAATGCATGGGTAAATATTAGAAGTTGTCGGGAACTCTTGTACTTTTTAATCAATGTTTCTATCTTGTATATGGCGGTTGAATAAATAGATCCTCCTGTCTCTTTACGAAAATATGTATTTTTCCGTTCAGGAGAGCGCAATTAACAATACAATTAAATCTATATCTGACCCCCACAACTACAACGTTAGAACTAGCGTTAATTTGGTTTATTGCTGTCATTACAATGTCTACATCGGCATCTTCTTCCGATATTATCACCCTCAGTCCATGATTTTGAAGTTCTGATCCCAGAGTTAGCGTCAATTTCTTTTTATTTGTTTTGTTGCCCAAAAAGTCCTCTTTTGCTGTAACACAAACTGTGTTTTTCTGAAACGCGATATCGCAGGATGAATGACTTGTCGTCCTTCTGTTCTGCTCTTCATTCTTGCAATGATTGCGTTTTTCCCATACTTATTGAGAATATATCCACGGTAGTTTTCTAGGATATCCCCGTACGTACAATTCTTTGGCCATGGCACATGGTGTAGCAGGAAGCCTCCATCCAAAACATAAGTACCATCGTTCATATCAAGGTTCTCGACAAGACCTTCCTCAAACATTTTCATCAGAGAAGATTTTGTACCCTTTCGAAGAGATACACCATCAAATAGGGATGGTGGACTTGCTGACAATTCATATCCCAGATACAATCTTAATTTGCTGGGGCTGTCGCAGACACACAATATACGGTTGAAGAGCTGTTGGGAATTAACGATAACTTCTTTTGATCTAACTTTAACCGATTTTTGCTGTGCTTGGGTTTTTACCATGTCTTTTCTGTGAAGTTTGAGCTCTTCAAAATTTTTCCCTTTCATTTTGTAAATAGCTTTAAGCCCAATCTCATAAGCTCGGTCACAATTTACCGAATC
>JABUQX010061559.1:65000-70000 GCA_015478945.1 Trachelipus rathkii
CCTTCTATTTAGGGGATCAACGTACACCAACTGAGTTGGTTGGGCTCCTATCACACTGATGCAGGCGGGGAGGTGGCCAAAACATTCAGTATTCCTCAACGACCAGGAACAGTTAATTAGGCACCTTACACATATCCAGATCGTCTTCCACCAATCTTGAACACGTACTCGCACTTATGTTTCACCACTACTCCTTCTCGTTATATACACCATCTTTTCCTCCTATTCGGTAATCGAACCACAATCTTAATAGCTCTTAATTTTAAAATACTTTTTCTCGCAGTAGTCCAACCATGCCATAAACGTAATTTCTGGCACTTTAATCGGGCTAATTGGGAGGCGTTGCGTCGTTTTTTTTGCTAACTACTCTTGGAATGACTCCTGCTTTGACTAGGAGGATGATTTGGTAACCGCTGAAAAAAGTTGGGCGTAATCGCCGATGGATGAGCAGGTTCATTCCATCTTCAACTAAATCTTTTTCTCCTCAAAATCCATGGTTCGATGGAGCTTGTTCTCTCGCCATCCAGGAGAGAGACATTGCGTATCGGGCATGGAAAAACTCTCGTTCTCCTATCACTCTTACTAATTTTCATTTTGCTTGGAATCGTTGAAGTGTTACTATCCGACAGGCTAATCGCGCTTTCATTAAAAGAAAGTGCGCCAACCTGCTTGGTTCTCCTACTGATTAAAAATTTCTGGCCTCTTGCCAAAACTCTTTAGCAACTTTGTAAAACTGCTTTTCTTCCCCTTATTCGCTCTGACGGTTTTGTTGCTAACTCTCCTTCTGAAAAGGCCAATCTCTTCGGCCACCTTTTTTTTCATCTAATACTACCCTGGACGATTCTGGCATTCTACCTCTTACTCCTTCTCCTCTCAGGTTTCCCGTGTATTTACCTGTGATCTCACATGATCTTGTGCATGAGATCCTGAGATCTATGAACGCCATGAAGGCTAGTGGCGCCGGAGGCTTCCTCCCCGTGTTTTGAGGGAGTGTGCTTCTGAGCTAGCGCCTGTCCTCGTTCAACTCTACTCTCTATGCCTTAATACTAATACTTTTTCTCAGTGCTGGAAGCGCGCTTATGTTCAACCGAACTCGAAAAAAGGTAGCCGTTCTGATCCTTCTAACTATCGCCCTATAGCTCTTACTTGTATTCTATCTAAAGTCTTTGAAACTCTTCTTAACTCTCATTTCCTGGATCATCTGGAGTCTCATTCCCTTCTTTCACATCATCACTATGTCTTTCTCGACGTTTGAGGTTAACTGGCAACATACTTTTCCTATCTAACTGATTATGGGTCCTTCTGGCTCTTAGGACTATGGGAGTCTTGAGTGGTGGCAGCTTAACATATTCCAAGAGGTTTTGAACCGGGTATGGCATGATTGGCTGCTCTCGAAGCTCCCTTCCTTTGGGTTTACTCCTTCTCTTTGCTTACTCATGTCTAACTTTCTCTCCTATCGCTCCATATTATTACTTGTTGATGGAGCGACCTCTTCCTCCTTTCCTGTTAATTGTCGTGTTCCTCAAGGTTCTGTTTTTATCTCCATCTTCATCCTAACTGTTTTCATCAACCGATCTTACTCAGTTGTACTTGCTACCTGTCTGTTCATCTTTATGCCGATGAACTCAACTCTCAATTTTCTACTCATTTCAAATCTGCTCCTCTCTTTTGCATCTAGAGTTGCCTTTCGTTCTTCAGCTTTCATTTTACTATTGCTGATCTGGATGGGATTTCCCGGTGGGGTCACAGCAACCTTGTATAAATTCAGCTCTTTAAAACCTCAACTTCTTTACATCTCTCTCTCTCTCTCAAAAACACCTCCCAACTTTCCTATTTTCTTCGACGGATCTAACGTCTTACCTGTGAATAAGATAAACATTCTTGACTCAACATAAACAACAAATTGTCCTGGAAACCTCATATTATAGTGGTTGCTAAGGTGGCCGTCAAAAAGCTGGGAGTTTCTGATCAAGGTTGCGGTGATTTTTTTCCCTTTGAACAGTTACTTCCAGCATATAAGGCCTTATTCGCCCTTGTATGAGTACTGTTCTCACATCTTGGGGGGCTCCGGCTCACACCCTTCTATTGGATAGGGTTAATTCTAAAGCTAAGAGACAAATAAACTGTCCCCTTCTTTCAAATCTCTCTTGACCCTCTATCCTCTGCGAAGTGACGTTTGGCGCCACTTCTCTTTTTCTATAGGTAACCAAAGCGGCATGCTCGGGGGAGTTGTCCTGCTCTCATTCCAGCCCACCTCCCTTGGTCGCCCTCTTGTCAACAAGGGGTGGCCTTGCCTCTCGCACAGAAAATTGCGTGAGTTTGAGAACTCCAAAGACTTGTTTCCGTTTGGGTGCCTCTTTCATTTCCACTACTTCTGTTCTGTGGAACTCCTTGCTCTGCTGTTTTCCGCTACTTGCCTATAATCTTCCCCTTTTAATCCACGTCTGCCGCTCACATGTAGATTTGCGTTAACTTGTGGCTTGGGTGGGTTCTCCTGTTTTATCTTCTGCCCCTTCCTTTGGAAAAGGGCCCTGTCCGTGAGTGGTGGTAAAAATTTATATTTATATTTAATATTATTATTATTATATATATATATATATATATATATATAATATATATATATATATATATAATATATATCTTTATATATATATATATATATATATATTGTATATATATTATAGAGAAGAAGAGAGAGAGAGAGAGAGAGAGAGAGAGAGAGAGAGAAAGAATTCAATGTAATATGCATATACCTGAAAAGTCATAGTTTCAGGAAAATTCATGTGCTATAAAGTCACGATTTTCACGGTGAAAGAATTCAGGTCCTTGAATATGATATGTAGTTGTACACCAACCCTCTTTATGTGAATAATATTTGTACTACATTCAAAGGTGTCGTTATGGGATTAATAGCTTATATTCAACGGTGTTGATTTATTTTAAAAACATGGTAAAGATGTTCTGGTTATACTTCAGATTTTCCGATAAGACAACCTTATACACCTTCTGACCCCTCCAAAATGGGTATTGTATGTGCATCTGGTGACGTACATTGTCACCGAATTCGAGCATCAGCCGCTGTGAAAGAAAGCTACGGGACTACATACTTCGATGTAACACTAAAGTTAATAATATGATACCTATTCTGGATTGAGATAAAGAGAAAATTATGGAAACGATTAAAGTGTATAAAACATTTATAGTCAACGTTGAGCGATTTAAAATGAAGATTCCTGTCCCTGTTCATCTAAAAACTTTGTCTAAGACACGTGCTTTAGCCGATCAAAATCTTCTTTAACACTGAATGCAGAGGTTGATCAATTATGTAATAACAACTTTAGGAAATAAGTTATATGAAGAATATGTTAAATTTCCGCAAGGTGATCACCAAGATGCTTGCGGGTGGAGGGAAAGCATATTTATACATATACACACATGGTGCATTTTAAAAATATAGTAATTATGTAAAAATATATTTAAGTAAAAACTTTTTCATTTCCTATCATAAAGAATATATATATATATATATATATAATAAGTATAATATATATATATAATATATATATATATATTTTCTATATAATATATATATATATATATATATTATATATATATATATAATATATTATATATATATATATATATAATATATATATATATATATATTTATATAAAAACTTAATATATATATATAAATATATATATATATATATATATATATATATATAGTACGTATAGTACTTTTAATTCGAAATGTATTCCATCCTTTTAATTAGATTCCATCATTTAAATTAGATTCAAAAATCGTTCATAAACGTTTTATTTGAAATCAAAACGATCGAACAAGTCGTCTTCAGAAACAAATATACTTACCCGCCCTTTCTCTGCCCGAAAGACGAACGCCAAAAGAATTCTTGTGTGGCCTTTGTATTGCCTGCATTGGATTGATCAATTGCAGCTTACAAGGGCGTCTTAGTTTGCTTTCTTGCCACACGTAAACTGTAAGAATTGATAGTGAACGCTTGTGGTGAGAATATGGTTCTTTCACCTTTCTACTGTCAATATATATTATATTATATATAAATAATATCTATATATATATAATTAGATATAATATATATATATATTATATATATTATATATATAATAATATATATATATATATTAAATATTTCGCGTGTGTTTGATACCGAGTTTATTCAGCTAGAAATAATAAAATATGGTGAATTATATATCGACACCAACTCAACCCAATATATATATATAAATATATATAATCTATAAAGAAATATATTAATATATATATATATATATTATTATATATATATATAGATATAAATATATTATATTATATATATCTATATATATATATATATATATATATTATATATGGCATATTTAAAAGAAGTAATTATGTTTATAGTTATATTCTTCTGGTATGCTTATAATTATAATTTACAGAGTTATAAACATTTTATACTTTTAAGTTCAAGGAGTCAACTCCACAATTGAAGTGAAGCTAAAACATTGATAAGTATGGCATTTGTAAATGGCCTATAAGAGTGTACGTGTAAAACATGAATATTCTTTTAAGTGTATCATAATGATGTACCTCTAATTAAACCATTATGTATTATTTAATGAAGCATGAAAAATATGAAAATATGGTCCTATTGTAATAATAGACATGGAATATAAGGCCCTCCAGGTAAAATATTTTCTGAATCTTATTTTTATGTGGAAAAAACTGTTAATCATTCCAACCCTATGTTTATGCAGTTATGAAAGTAATTAACCATTATTGATATCTTTATTAATTTTTAGTGAATATGTCTTATATTACATATTTTTCTACAAAAATTTATTATTTTTAATAGGTGTTTTATTTATGGAGATGTTTTTGGATATTTGTTTTATATGAAGTTTGTTATGTCTTGGAAGTCCCCTATGGGCAAATAAAAGTTTGCTAGAAGAACTTTACTGCCTCTTCTTAGCCATAG
>JABUQX010061559.1:75000-77500 GCA_015478945.1 Trachelipus rathkii
GAAGGAGTAAACGCCAAGGAAGGGAAGCTTCGAGAGCAGCCAATCATGCATACCCGGTCAAAACCTTTGGATATGTTAAGCGCCACCACGCAAGACTCCCCATAGTCCCTAAGAGCAGAAGACCATAAATCAGTTAGATAGGAAAGTATGTTACCAGTTAACCTCAAACGTCGAAAGCCATACTGATGATCTGAAAGACGGGAATGAGACTCCAGATGATCCAGGAAATGAGAGTTAACGTAAGAGTTTCAAAGACTTTAATAGAAATCAAGTAAGAAGCTATAGGGCGATAGTTAGAAGGATAGAGCGGCTACCTTTTTTCGAGATCGGTTGAACATAAGCGCGCTTCCAGCACTGAGAAAAAGTATTAGTATTAAGGCATAGAGAGTAGATGTTGAACGAGGACAGGCGTCTAGCTCAAGACGCACACTCCCCGTCAAAGCACGGGGAGATGCCATCCGGGCCACTGCCTTCATGGCGTTCCAATAGATCTCAGGACTCATGCACAAGATCATGTGAAGATCACAGGTAACATACACGGGAAACCTGAGAGGAGAAGAGTTAAGAGGTAGAATGCCGAAATCGTCCAGGGTATTTAGATGATAAAAAATAGGTGGCCGAGAGATTTGCCTTTTCATGAAGGAGAGTTAGCAACAAAACCGTAAGAGCGAAATATAGGGGAAGAAAAGCAAGTTTTAGCAAAATAGTTGCTAGAGATGTTTTTGGCAAGAGGGCCTAGAAAATTTTAATCAGTAGGAGAACCAAGCAGGTTCGGCGCACTTTCTTTTAATGAAAGCGCGATTAGCCTGTCGGATAGTAACACTTTCAACGATTCCAAGCAAATGAAAATTTAGTAAAGTGATGGAGAACGAGAGTTTTTCATGCCCGCTACGCAATGTCTCTCTCCTGGATGGCGCGAGAACAAGACGATCGAACCATGGATTTGAGGAGAAAAAGATTTAAGTTGAAGATGGAATGAACCTGCTCATCCATCGGCGATTACTGGCCCAACTTTTCAGCGGTTACAAATCAATCTCCTGGTCAAAGCCAGGCGTCATTCAGAGAGTAGTTAGCTAAAAAAAAACGACGCCAAACGCCTCCCAATTAGCCCGATATAAGTTCCAGAACTTACGTTTATGGCATGGGTGGAGCTACTGGAGAAAAGTATTAAAATTATAAAGCTATAAGATTGGGTCAAGATATTACATATGGAGGAAAGGATGGTGTAAATAACGAGAAGGAAGTAAGTGGTGAATACATAAGTCGAGCGTGGTTTCAAAATTGGTGAGGACGATCTGGATATGTGTAGGTTCCTTAATTAACTGTTCCTGATCGTTGAGAATACTGAATGTTTTGGCCTCCTCTCAACCTGCATCAGTGTGATAGGAGCCCAACCACTCAGTATGGTGTACGTTGAAATCCCCTAAATAGAGGATCTCGGCATTTGGATGGGAAGAAGTAACTGTCTCATGAGAAGTAGTAAGATAGTCAAAAAGAACATGAAAATCTATTCCATTAAGGGAGCAGTAGCAGAAACACAAGATAATGATAGTAGTAAGGGAGAAAGATTTTAAGCCATATAACAATCGAGTTTAGGATTCAAGATCCCTCGAGACGTGTTTACAGGAGTTTTTTATGTTATATAGGGCTACAGACCCCACCATTCAGTCGGAAATTATAGAAAAAGTTATAGTTGGAGATATTAAGTTTATTTGAAAAAGAGTCCCTGGCAAGCTGGGTCTCAGACAGTAATAAAATGCTAGGCTGAAAATTAGAGAGGTGATACTCCACAGATTCATGGTTGGCACGTAGGTCACGCACGTTGGCAAAGTCAATGGAAAACCCCCGCCTGCGCTCAGTAATAATACGAACAGCCACACAAACACAGTGACAAACACCCACAAACTCGCACACACAGTAATTACTAATAGTTAAAACTTTACACGTTTACTCAATTCACACACACATACACACACACGCACGCGCACACACACACCTACACACACAAGCGATCGTATACTAACAAGATAACTAAAAAACTAACCTACAAGCTCACGTATACAATAATTTATAATGGATATATATATATATATATATATATATATAATATATATATATATATATATATATATATATATATATATATATAAATATATAAATGATATATATATATATAATATATATATATATATATAATATATATATATGAAAATAAGTTTTTACGAATGATGAAAGAACTTTTTCATTTTAAAGAATTTATTACATAATATAGAATACATGACATTTGACAAACAATTATTTAAGCATCAATATATTTACTAGTTCATTATAAACATATATTGTTTAAAAACATATAATAAAATAAATACAATAGACTCCACATATATTGGAATATGATGATTGAACAGGTTGAGATATAGCTTTTATATAATTTATATTATTATATTTTGTAAATGATATGATATAATGATTACTCAATATAAATTTTAATAACAAGATC
>JABUQX010061561.1:0-12500 GCA_015478945.1 Trachelipus rathkii
AAGGGGATATAGTATATATATAAATATATTTTCATAATGGAGATATTATGTTATATTTCATCTTCATTTCATTATTTTCGATGGGGTGAGTTATTTGTAACTATCTTAACAAATTTTAATAAAAACTATTATTAATTTGACCTGTTCCATGTGAATTAACGATTAAATTTAAATTGAATAAAAATCAAATTTATTATATTTTGAAACTAATATAAATTTCAATATCAAATTTATATTTTAGTTTTTGATATTAAGCCTCGTATCGAGAAGTAACACGAACACCTCTAGTAATATCTTTCTTGGGATGGGATAATGTTGCAATAATAATCAAGCATTAAATTATTTAAGTCAATTAAGCACTTAAAATTTCATCTTTGTTTAGGCATCTGAATCGATTGGCACCACAATGATCTATATACATTAGTGTAAACCTGTTTATCAATTGGACAACACTTTTAATTGACTTAAGCTCAAACTCTCCGGCTTAGACCATAAAAAGATATATCTATGATTTTCGTATAGACTGCCCGAAACAGCCTATGGAGAACTGCCGCATTAAAATCGAAGATTGATTTCAGATGCGATCGCTAAAAGTAACCGCTTTTTAAATACTCCCACATAATGACAGAGGAGAGAAAGAGAGAGAACTGTGGGGAGAAGAGAATAGAGATGGAGGGACTAGTAAGTGTTATAAGGGCTTACAGGATCTCATAATCGTGGCTAGTTGGTAACTTGAAAGACTTTGGGATTAACAAGCTTTTAAACTTAAGGATATTTGGTTAGGCGTTCAGGTTTAAAAATCAGATTCTAGGGAGGAATGAAATACTTAGGAGTTACAAAAATGATTAGAGAGATAGTTTATTTGAAATTGGGGAATAATATCTTTATAAAAAAAAAAATATATTTTTAGATAATACTAGGTTAAAATTATATGTATTATATGATATATATATATATAATATGGTGATATACTATATATATGATATTATGGTATATATATATACATATTTAATATTTTCTATATAAATAATATATGTACGTTGTAATTATTTTAAGTAATATTTTTATCATATAAGTTCTTATTAAAATTTAGTTTAATATATTTAATATAAAAAAGACAGGAGATCTAACACCAAAAGTGTAAGCTAGAGCTGAATCTCAAAATTATGATTGTTACTAGATGTTAATAAAGGTTTATAAAAAAAAGATTGTGTAGCATGATTTATAATTAAAATGATCATTTTACCCTGCATAGCTCTTCTATAATGTTCTTTCTTTTTCTTGTATTTAAATTTCTGATGGCATGACATGCATTGATGGTGTATTAGGAAATAGTTAATAACAATTGATGATAAAAATCAACAATTGACAGTGTATAATAATAAGAATTATATAATAATAAATAATAATAATAATTAATATATAATTTAATAATAATAATGAGAAATATTGTAATTATTAAAACGTTGTCAATTATCCTTAATATATTATACTTCTTTTAAAAATTTAATAGAAAATGTAATTATAATATTATAATAAATAATTTATAATAATTATTATAATTTTCAGAAACTATATATTAATGTAATTTTTACATAAGCTTATGATCGAATTTTTAAAACAATATATTTGAATTAGCTCATGAATAATAAATATTTGCCTGAATAGATAAAGTGTGTGTAAGATTATTTGTGATCGTTCAAGCATGCAAAAAGAATGTGAATAGTTATAATACTTTAATTTTTTATGTATTTTACTCATGATAATTAATTTATTAACTATAATAATAGATATTAATTTAATATCTTTTAATTTTTTAATAAATAGATCAAGCTTACATCATATTCTTTAACATTTTGACATAATAATAATTAAACAAATGTAATTTATTTTCATTTGGCAATAACCAATCTCATTTATTTATATGATTCTTTGATTTTATTATATTTCTATTGTGTTTTCATTTCTGAGCGGTTTGTTGTACAAGGTTTTTCTGTACAGGGTTTTTGTTAAATTAGGTCTTTGAAGATGTTAATGTGAATGGAATGAATAAATTATTGAAATAATTCCTGTTGTGTTTAAATAAAATACAAAAAGTCAGAATAAGGATTTTTTAAAAGAGCCTTCCGTAATAATAATATATACTATATATATATATAGTATATATATATATTTTATATATATATATAAGTTACTTAATATATATTAGTTATATATATATTAATAGAGTCTATAAGATGTAGCCAGTGTACATATATAACCATAATTTATCTACAAACATAGAATATACAATATAGTATACTATTATATTATATAATATATATATATATATATAATATAATATATATATATTATATATTGTTTATGATAATATATATATATATATAGTACTATATATATATATTATAATATATAATATAAGTATTAATATGATAGACGATACTGGCTGTATGAGACCGCATGGTTTCACGAAATCGAAAAGTGGTAATATTTACCCCACTGAATTGGGTAATTTTATAAATCTTCTTATTTACAGCACTAATTAATCATTCTATGAAAAATGATAATATATTATGTTGAGTTTAAAATAAAAAAAAAAAAAAAAAAAGACAACCAATATACGTTAGCATAGTCCTGAATCGATTTTTGAAATGGGTTAAAGGCCTATGTATGCGCATATAAGATTTTTATTTTTTTGTTTTTACCAAACTAATTTCAGCCATAGTGATAGTATAAAAAATATTTGTTGAAAATTACCAAAAATCACTTTATTTTTAATAATTTTTTTTTCAATATTGAATAGTGAAGATTTGCAAATTGTTGCAACATCGAATCGTTAAATTTGCGCACCTATCGTAAATGATATGCATAATTATTTCATACTTTTTCGGTTTTTTAAAATCTCAAGCTCGTGTGAATTTGAAATCAAAATTAAACTTAAAATCTTTGATCAATAAGGGTCAAAATAGCCTGAATTATTCATGAGACTGATAATGAATTCATGCGTGTATCAAGGGTTAATGTCCATGGCATATGTGCAGAAGTTATTATTACTCCTATAATACAGGTTGCTTATAATAAGTGTTTTGTGTTAAACTGTTTTCGAGTTTTGTATATTCATGATTTAAACATATAAGGAGGGTGGAGTAAATGAAAATTTTTCAAAAAAATAATTTGAATCTTTCTATGTATACTTTCTATCTAATGCATTTGTCTTTATATTACACATTAACAGAACCTTTCTTAATTCAATTCTGCTGGCAAATGTGTATCAAATGCGTTTTCTCTATTTTTTTTTAAGAAATAGAACTACAAATAGCGATAAAGGTGAAAGTGTCAAAGTTGCCATATTGTTTGACAAGAACGTCGTGTTACGGTTACTATATTGATATATATATAGTTATTATAATTATATATAATAATATATATTATACTGATATAATATATATATATATATATATGATATATATATATTAGTATAATATATATATTTGTCTAAGCTTACATGTTATTTGATAACCGTAGATCCATCTAAGGTTAGGTTTAGGATTAGAAGTTAATGACCATATAAATTAGCGTTAAGTGTGTAAAGATTGATAATCATATAGGTTTATGGTTTGGGTTAGAGCTTCCATAGTTCAGGTATGTATAGTTTATTGCTAATTGGTTTGCGAATATAAGCTGTGTACAGTGGAAATTAACAAATCTTATAACCTGAACTTGGAAGGTCCTAACTGAACCTATCCTATATGGGATCATTGTGTATAACACTTTAACCTAATACCGATAGCTTATAAATTCTGTTATCTTTCTTTTCTTTCTTTTTTTTATTGTATGGTATGCCAAAAAACAAAGAAATTGCAATAAATTTTAAATGCTTTTTAACACATGGCTGCGTAGCTATAGCACTGCCTAACTGTGTGGTATATTATTCTATCTGCTCTGGAGTTAAAATAGCACTACTGTAGTGGCTAGAATTGGATTCATTAGGTTGGACGTAGTAAAGAATAAGCGGTCTAATAGGATTATTATTCAAACATTTGAGCAGACTAAGTTTTTTTCATAAGGACATGATTGTTTTTTTGGCTCAAGTTTGTTTGAAGTGACAGATTCTTAAATGACAAAATCCAATAATTTACTCTTAACATAATTGTTAAGAGAATATTTTTATTATTCCCTCCCAATTTTTTATTGAGTTGTGAAGCTCAAAATTAAAATAGGGTTTTAACTATGTATTATTTGTTTTATTTCATTTATTCTCTTTTAATAGTATATAATATATAGTATAGTATAATATATATATATATATAATTATATATATATAATTATAATATATTAATATATATATATATGTATATATATATATGTATTATATATTATATATACATAGTATATTAGAATTATAATATTAATGGTTATATATTTAATGTGTTTTTACTAAAAAAAATACATTTTTCAGATTTACCAACTATTAACTATTAACTATTTACTATCTCAGACTATTATAATATTTCTTATAATGGCAAGGCCTAGGCTATATAACCATGAAAAATGTATTTTTTTGCTTTAATATTTAAAATTATTTTAGATCTGATTAGAAAAGAAAAACCGCAGGTTTTACAAAAAAAACGAATGTAATCTAAAAAAAACACCACTTCTAAAAACCTTCTACAGGCGAGCAAATTATCATAATTGTCAGTTAAATCTTTTAAGCAATTTAATGAAATATATTTTAAAATAGTCAAAAAAGAAAAGTAAATTTATAGGAAATTAAAGATACCTATCAATTTCAGAAAAAAATCGGCCTTTTTTGTTTTTAAGTAACTTAATTAAAAACTATAACACTTAAATTATTTAGTTTAGATATGAAATAGAACAAAAATTTGGCAATCATTTAAGGTAAAGAAATTAAAAATAAATTAAGTACTATTTTTTGAAAAACTGGTCTTAAAAAAAGAGAAATTTTTTTGGGGGGCATTTCAGAACCTAAAAAACTATATAAATTTTATCAATTTATGGTTGACACTAGCTGAAGTGAGCTTCCCTTAACGTGTTAGCGTTGTGATATATAGTATGTAAGAATAAATTAGCTGTATGATAGGCGATTGATTTTTGTTTAATCTGCACCTTATGCAATTTTTTAGCTTATTTTATTTTTGTTGTTGTCGGTAAATTTTTGATATTGGGTTTCCGGATGCCTGTCCGAATCAATTACGTGGTTTGAGTCAATTGGCTTCACCCCAGTTCAAGGTGAGGGGGGTGGGGGGAGAATGGAATGAGAAATTCTGAAATTAGGACAACTTTATAATGTTCGGTAGCTTCCCATCCTTCATTTAACTAACCATATGCATTTTATAATTAAAGTATCATTTAAATAATGAAACTATTTAAAAGTTTTAATCAAATTTACAATTTATTTTTGTTTATGATTTTTTTTATTACAATTTACATTAACTTCATAATTAAAAAAGTTTTAAACTTTTTTTTTTTTTAGAAAAATCAAAAATGGAAAAGTGTTTTCTGATTTTGTGATGATGTTAACTGGTGTTGTTGAATCGGGAAATTTGCTGTGCTGAATACCCCCCTCCCACTCTTGAATAGATTTGCATCTTATACTCCTCATTGAATCGGTTTAAAACCCTACACCCGCCATC
This sequence comes from Trachelipus rathkii, assembly GCA_015478945.1. Taxonomy (NCBI): domain Eukaryota; kingdom Metazoa; phylum Arthropoda; class Malacostraca; order Isopoda; family Trachelipodidae; genus Trachelipus; species Trachelipus rathkii. Next base: position 5,655 of record JABUQX010061561.1, read on the forward strand.
CTTGATATGGACTGAAGGGTAAGCGGCTCGAATATAAACGCGGTGTTGAATGCGTTATAAAACTCAAAGTTTGATAACGTAGCCCACTCGATCAATAGCAGGAATCGACTCTGCATACCTGTCAAAACATACTAGCCACCACCAAGATCGTTTTTATTTCCAGAAATAAAAAGTTGCATAGGTGCATTGAAAGGGAGGGTAGGGTATATCTATACAAACATGGTAAGAGTGATAGATTGTGCAGTCATATTACACGGGGACTCGATCCAGCAGTATGATTATATACTAATCGTACCTTATATTGGGTATATATCATGCATATCGATATACCATGCTGAGGCTTAGAGAAAGGGGGGGCGGTGGGTACTTAAGCCAATGGTAGGTGTGGCAACAATGCGGTTATACCATGACGAATCAACCCATACTTAAAACATAGGGTTAGAGTCACTAACTCAGGTGTATAATTCTAATTGATGTAGGATCATGATAGGTATCAATCGACATTGTAAATACGGCTAGAAGTGATGTCATCTTTCTAGCACATCTAGCACGGTATTAATTCTATGATTATGATAGCGGTAATATTAGTTAATATATATATATTATATAATATAGTTATAATATATATATATAATATTTATATCTATAATATATTATATATATGTATATAATATATAATTTATATAATATATATTATATATAATCATTTATATAATTTTTAAAATATAAAAAAAATATACAGTTTTTTTTTTTGTTAAAGTTGGTTTTTTTGTGTTATACGTTTTTTTGGGGAGAGCTTATTCGGCCCGACCGGACGAGAAGAAAGAAAGACAACCATACTGATTTGATATGAGTTATATAATGCGCCAATATACTATGCCATTTTTATAAATTGGAAATTGGGTTTTTTTTTTCGTTACAACAGTGGGTTCTTTTTAGAGCTAATCAAGGTTCCCGGGGGGGGTGAGGGGCTGCATAAAATATCATGAAATTTGGTGTGGAATGAGAACAAGGATGGGGCCAACAGGAATGTAATCAAAATTAATACGTAATTTATAAATTTCTTAATGCAGTGAATTGCTTGGAAAGTTTGCAAAAGTCGGGGTCTGATGCTAGAAATATGTGAAATTTGTTTGCAAAAGATGAAAAAAATTCCAAATTCAAAAAATCATTGGAAACCATTATAACAATTTTTATCACTCATACTAGATGCGGTTAATAGGTGCACCAAATTGTTTTCGCTCGATAAAAGTAGACTTCACATATTTACTGAGATACAGGAATGGGTTGTTATTTTTTTGAAAAAAAACGGGTGGGTTTTTTTTCGTGTCGGGGCCTATTCTGATATAATATTATGATAGTATAATATAATATATATTATATATATATATCTATATATATATATATATATATATATATATATAGTATATAGATATATATATATAGTATATATATATAATGTATATATATTATTTATATTATTTTATATAATTATATATTTATATATATACTGTATAATATTATAGAAAAGATGCTTATAAGATAGTAAATATAATTATCTTATTTGTTTCTTTATATACTATATATATAATATAAATACAAAGTTTTGCAATAAAGTAATCTAGATTACAAAATGTTTGTGTAAAATACATGTATGAAAATATAGGTAAGTTCATCATGTGTGTACATGTCCATGCAAGCTATCGAGTGGGTACAAGTCACTGATGTGAGTCAGTCCTCATTGGGAGATCAGTGATAAGACGTATGTTGAAGCCTTGGCAATTTTGAAAATGTGTGAAAATACAGAGCAACGTGTCTGCATTAAATTTTGTTTTAAGATCGGGAAAACAGCGAGTGAAACATTTACATTATTGAAAATGGTTTACAGAGATGAAGATATGGGTCGGTCACAGGCATCTGAATGGTTCAAATGGCTTAAAGCCGGACGAGTTTCTTGTGAAAGTGATGCACGCTCGGGACGCCCGGCAATGTCAAGCAATGATGACATGTGGCTAGAGTTCGTGCAATAATACAAGGTGATAGACGGATGACTGTTCGTGAAGTTGTAGTGGAGTGTGGGATTTATATTGGCTCATGTGACACCATCTTGACCTGTGATTTGAACAAAAGCCTCAAAGAAATATCCGTTCTGTGGACAAACTAGTCTTCGTTAAAGCTTTTTGCACTCATCTTTTTCCACCGTAAGTCTCTGAACTGCAATGAAGGAACTTAATAAACAGTGAGGAGTCAGTACGGGTTGTACGGGTACGACCCAAAACCACAACAAATCGTCCAAGTGGACAACTCACATTCCCACACAAAGAGGCATGACAGTTTTCTAAGCATCAAGGTGCTGTGTGTATTGTTTTAGACTCGAAGGTGATTTCGTGCATCATGTAGTATGGCACACAGCAATAGACGTTCTAATGAGGAGTTCTATCTGGATTGTTTTGAGGAATAATGTGCGAGAAGCATTATGAAAAAATGTCTGAGGTTTTGGCCTCAGGTGCTGGTGTTTATACACGATGGCACCCCTGCACACACTGCAATATTGGTCAACAGGCATTCCTAATGAATGTGTCCAGAAAGGTTTCCATCAATGGGCGGAACATTTGGAAGTGTGTAGATTGCGAGGTTTTCTTTGAAGGGGACTAAGCTCTTAAGCCGTATACGATTATATTTTCCAATGTAATAAGCCAACCAGAATTTTTTGAACAACCTCGTTATATTATTATATAATATTATATAGTTATATATATTATATTTATAGTAATATATATATATATCAATATATAATATATTACTATTATTATAAAGTATATATTATGTTATATAATTATATAGATATATATATATATTTTGGTGTAGCGAATTTTGGTCCTGCACGAATTTGACTATTTTTTATACGTCCTGGTTGAAATTTTGGAAAATTTCTGGCTGAACCGGGATATTATAATGGTTACTTGATTTAATTAAAAAATTTGCTGGAAAGTGAAATAAATTGTGAATATAATTTATGCTTAATTTTATTTAATGTAATATTTAATTTCATGTATATAATATATATAATGTTATATTATTATAATATATTATGTATAGTATATATATATATTATTATTTATTATATATTATATTATATATATAATTCGATTATATATATAATCATTTAAAGTTGTACTGAAGGTAATTTGTTAATTAAATATATAAATATAATTTCAAAAATTTAATTTATTTACATAGAACCGCTTTTTTTTTAAGCCTAAAAAGCGGGTATATCAATCAAATAAGCAGACTTTTTATGTTTGTATATGTTAAAAGAAATTCTGAGTTTATAAGTAGGATACTGCGTTTTTAAAAAATCTATCCAAAATGTGAAGAGTTCATAAATTTTAACACCTTATGAAATTTTTAAAAAATATTAGTTTGTATATTGATTATAAAAGCGAATTTTTTTATAGATCTAATAAATCGCCGACTCCAAATAATGACGTTTTGATTCGGCATTAAGTAGAGAACAAAGTTATCAGTCTTTGAAAGAGTGAGTATCAGTTGAAGACCCCCAAATGAGGGGACTGTTTATGCGCGCACCACTCAAAATTGGAACCATAATATTTTAGGGGAAGTAGAAGTTTGTGCAAATGAGTTGTAATCCAAATTATAATTAAAATCGGAGGGGGTTGGGTGCACTTTGCAAAAATGTTTGCATATTTGTAGAGAATTGCACCATCTATTACATATTATATTTATATATATATATCTTATATATCTATTATATAGTATATATATATATATAATATATATTTATGATATAATACTTAATAATATATATATAGATATATATAATATATATATTATATATAATATACTATATATATAGTATATATATTATTATATATATATGAGATGTTAAAATTATTAATTAAATTTTAATATTTCTATGTTAAAATATTAATTTATTTATTAACTTTATTAATTTTTAAAATATTATACTTAATTTTAGTAGAAAGTGTATTCATGTTTCCTGTATCTTAACCAATTGACGCAAGGCGCATATGTGTATTAGGCAGTCCTCCTTCTTGATCAATAATATATATAAAAAAAAAACAAGGTGATCGTTTCTGAAGATCATGTTGATAAAAGTTGTATTTGTTTTATAAATGCAAATTCTAAATTTGTTAAACTAGCATATAAAAGTTGCAAGTTCTACTAAATGACTATAATACTATATATCCTAACTAGTTTATGTTGGGAAATATTATGAAATTAATTTTCTGAAAATTGAAATTCTTAGTTAAAAATAAAGAACATAGGCAATAGTCGGTTCTGAAAGTCAAAGTATAATTTTTGAAATAAATTTATTGCTCTATCTTTGTGATTAATAGTAGTAGTAGTGTAGTATTATATTTATTATTTCTGAGGTTTTTTGAGCCCATTTCTGATCAATTGGGTAGGTCCTATGCCATATTAAGAGTTGCGTAATTATTTAATTAAAGGTAAAACACTTTTATATTCTTTATTAGTGTTATTCAGTTTATTATTTTAATATTTGTTCCAAGGAAGTATTTGTTCTAATTTTTGTTATGATTTGGTAGTAAATTTAATAATTAGCAAAGTTAACATATATTTTTATATTCTAAAAATTATTTTTTCAACTCAGGAAAAGTTATCTATTTTCGTATCGAGAATTGCATCTCGTATTGTTCTTAGAAAGAATCGATATTAATTCAATACGATATGGAGCGAGTATTGCCTCTGTCAATGACTTTGTATCAGAGTAGTATCGATAATATTCGATTACAATATCGATATTATAGAATTATTCGAGAGAAAGGCTGATTTAAATTTAGTGTGAATTTTGTTAAATAGAAATGGATTTTAAGCATTTCTAGGTAAATATTTAAAAAAGTGTTAGTGTAGCTATTGGTGAAGATAGTTATAATTAACATATATCTAAGCAAATTTGCTATAAATTAGAAATTTAAAGTTGATTAAAGCAGTACATGGCGTGCGAATAGGCTCTATGAGCTATTGAAATTATAAGCTGCTATTATGAGATTGATGATTCTATTGTATTGGTTAGAAATAAATTGAAATTAAGGTATGTAATTAAATTATTGCTACATAATGAGTAAAATTTATTATAGCTAAGTTGAAATAATATCTAACAAAATATGGCCTAACTGATTGAAGAAGCTCAGCTTAAGCTCTTGTGAGAGGCTTCTGGTTAGAAAGCTTTGATAAGAATAAGGAGGCTTTTACTAGAGAGCATAAAATTAGAAATCTTTTAAAAAATAACTGCTTTTTAGTAATGGAATACGTAAATTAACAGAGCCTCTATTTAGAGCTGGTAACAATACTGAGTATTGGAGAAAGAAGTCTAGTTGCTATAAGAGAAGGTTTGGATGAGAGAAGATTGTCGATGAGGCTAACTGTTGTCTGATTATTATAATGTGGATAGATTAAGATCCCTATTTAAATTCTGAGCTGAAGGTGCAAGTAGATTAACCATGTTTGAGTTGTCATATGCTTTATTTTCCTTATAAATGTTTTTCTCTAGTGGTTTGTAAAAAATAAACAATAAAGAGTATATATTGTTAATTTTTTCGATTTAATAAGAGGTAATATAAATGATTCCCAAACTGCTCAGTTCAGTGCGAAGTATTTTAATGGATTGGGAAAAATAAATGATACTTTTTACAATTCCTTATATAATTTATAATTTAATCGGTAATAGCGTGGTAACGTCATATAGTAAAGTTATACTTATTTAATTAGTTTTTTATAAGGATATGCTCTTAAAGTAGTAGCCATCTGTTTATTAGCAGATGAACTCATTGTACATAGTGCCTTAAGGTTATTAAAAGAAAGAATTTTGATTAGGCCCTGTTCATCATTTATTCGAATATAGGCTATGAATAATATTCTTAGATCTAAGGTTGATGAAGCTAGATGAAGGCTTTTTGAAATTGAAAGTGTATATAAATGAAATTAGGTCAATGATTTATGAACTTAAGAGTTATGAAGTAGACTTTTTAGAAGCTGATACACCTGAAGTTATTGTTAATATAATAATTTCAACAAATTGCTAAAGTGTTTAAGAGTGGAATTAAAGAAATAAAATTGCAAATATTTCATACCTGGTACAATTTTTAATCATTATAAATGAGGTTATTAATCTTTTAAGTATTTTTTGTCCCAAAATAGGAAGGATGTATCAACAAAAGCTAAAGTAGATAAGGTATTTCCTAGTGAAGAATTTCAATACGATGTATATCTTCCGTTTTTGTGTAGGACCCATAGTAGGTCCTCAAAAAGGGATCAAAACCATGAAATGCTCAAATGAGAATTTGGAGATACCATAAACATTGCAACTCTTGTAACTTCTTACGTGAATTGGCTACAGGTTGAAAGAATTTGTCCTACTAAATATGACCAAGATGTCTGTCTATCCCCTGATTTTCTGTTAGGCCCATAGTAGATCTTGAAATACGGGTTAAAATAATAGAATGTTTGAATGCCAGTTTGGATATTCCATAAACATTGCGACTTTTGTAACATTTTAGATGAGGGGAAATTGTCATTGATTTTTCTACAGGTTGTAATAGAGTTTCCAACTGATAATGGGTAACATGTCTGGATATCTCCCGTTTTGGCGTAGGACCCATAGTAGGTGGTGAAATAAGGGTCGAAGTAATGGAAGGCTTTAATGGCAATTTGGATATACCAACATCATTCCAACTCTTGTAAATTTTTATATTTGGTAAGCCTTTGATTTGACTATAGGTTGAAAGATAGACTCCAATTAAAGTTGATTAAAATATCTGGATATCTTTTGTTTTTAGTATG
>JABUQX010061561.1:17500-25000 GCA_015478945.1 Trachelipus rathkii
TGGTGATAGTTTTACAATCTTTGCACTATCATTCTTTTTTTAATAGCGTGTGTATTTTCTTTCATCACATACTGGACTGTAGAAATTCTTCCAGATGATAAATATTTGTTATTCATTTACTTCTAGGAGGTGTTGGTTCTGTAGATTGTCGCTTTTTTAATATTACTGGGCGGCGAATTAATAAACTTGTCGGATTGAAGTTTTTCAACTGCATACAAAGTGACGATTTAACTTGTTCTATAATTGTGTTACAATAAAAAAACTATGCTTTATAAACGGGATTTAAGCAAGTTTGCAATATTTCAAGTTCATATAAATTTCCACAGAACGCAAAAGCGTTTTTCTAGCTCTAGTTATATTACATCTTTACATTCTTTCACCGTCCATCATTTTTCCATATTGAAGATGGTTCAAATGGCTTCTTAGCGTTGAGATTAATGGAATATAACATCGGAGACAGAAGCTGTAAGAGGCACTGATTTTTTTGGCATCCACTAATCTCATGTGACTCGGTTGACTCAAATTATTATTGAACTTCAATGCTGTCAGATCAGGAGTCATCATTACACAGTTGAGTCGAGTCACATGTCTCTCATTTAAAATTTGCTTTCAGATTCATTTTCAGTTATCTTATTATAAAATTCTTTAGCAAATCTCAAAAATAAATATCCGCGCAACATCCGCAGGGCAAAGCGCGGATGCAGATGCGGATGCGGATCTTAATTAATAATGTGCGGGTGCTCCGCGGATGCGGATGTTACCAGCACCAACTAATATATATAATATATAATAATATATAATAATATATAATAATATATATATATATTATATAATATATAATATATTATATATATATATATATAGTATATATATAATGATATATGATGGTGTGTGTGTGGATGTGTGTGTGTGTGTGTGATGTATTTGTATCTTTAGTGTGTGTGTTTGTATATTTGTTTAGACGCAATTTCAATTTCAAGTATATGTTATTGTAAATCCTTTTGTAATAAAAATATAAATTACTGTGTCTGATGTATAAATATATAATATATAATATATTATTATAATATATAATATATATATAATTATATATTATTATATATATATATATATATAATATATATATATATATATATATATATATATATATATATAATATACTGATATATATAGTATATATAATAATATAATATAATATATTATATAATATAATAATATATATATATAATATATAATATATATATATAATATATATATAATATTAATAATAATATAGTTTTATATATAAAATATATATATATATATAATAATATATATATATATATTATATATATATAATATAATATTATATTTATATATAATATAATTATATTTAATAAATATATATATATATAAATAATAAGTATATAATATATAATATAATATATATATTATATATATATATAATATAATATATAAATATATAAATTATATATATATATATTATATTATATATATTATTATATATATAATATATTATAATATTATAATATAAATTATAAAATATATATATATAATATATATTTATAATATTATAATATATATATTATATATATATAATAATATATTATATACGTATATTATATATAATTATAATTATAATTATATAATATATACATATATATATATATATATATATATATATAATATAGATAATAATATATATATTATATATATAATATTAAATATATATATATTATATGTATTTACTATTTTGGTGTATTATGAGTGGTTATGGTTTTTAATTGTGGTAGAGGATATCAGTGCGAGTAAGTGTCTTAGCTTATTATGGTATACAGAGTTAGATGGATGATGGGAGCGTTGGCGAGCGCGAGGTATAATAATGATGAGGTATACATATCAGAACTTGATGATGTCGGTGTGTTATGAGGTGTTATGTGTTGATGTTTGGTTGTTGGAGTTTACGGTATGTCTGTCCATTTGTTTTACGATTTTCTTATAATCTCACTGTTTCATAGGCAGTACGGTCTTTTTTTTTTTTTGTGGAATAGTTCATTTTTCCTGAAATGTTTTGTATGCACGTGTATAATGTATTTTTTTTATATTTTCCATCGTCTCAATGTACTGATCCTTTTCAACTTTTATTTTCACTTAGGAGAGTAAGAAATCCGCTTTAAGAGCTAGTATCTGGTCTATATCTGGATGAATGTGAGTATCTTGACCATGTTCTTCTCTCGCCTCCATGATATTTTTAATATATTGAGAGCTGCTAGTGTGTAGAGTGTGCCGCGTCTTCTTCTGTGGTTTTAGCATTTATCGTTGTTTTCTCTATTTCTTCTCATCTCGTTCTGCAACGTCCTGTTCTTGTTCGCTTGATGGTCTCGTTTTCGATATTTGTCTTTGAAGTATCATGTTGTAAAAGACGTTATTAATTGTTCGCCTGAGGTACAAATTCATTGTTAGGCACAATACCACGGTGGTCGAAAAACAATAATCAAGATGTTATTTACAACCGTGAACTTTGCTCATACGATGCTTTATATCGGAACCGAGGAGAATTTTTTTGTGTGTCATTCCGAACTTTGCCGTTTGGTTTCAGGATCGTGTCAAAACTAATGATTCACTGCCTGTTTTATCAAAAAAATTGTTCTCACATTTCGAGTCTTTCAAGGTAAACATCTTGACAAATTGACCCTGTTCGCTTTTCTCTCCAAACGACAGTCTTCGCAACCTAGTTTTAACCAAATTTTTCGAACGTACAAATGGTTTCGTTAAAAAATTCTAATGAACGCATTTTATCCAACCAGTTCTATCTCAATAACTCTGACACTGACCAAAGCGTCTCTCTATAAATGCACAGCTCAACAATTTTCCAACATTTCCATTTTTGTGAGAGATTAGTTCTTTCACAACGAGGGTCGTCTCCAACATTTTCTCGGGCCATCTTTGAAAGCTTTGTGCCACTATAAAACCAATAGTTTCTCGTGAGTGGCATCCCATTAGCTTCGTGTTAAAGAAGCAAGAGGTTCTCAGTGGCAGACTTCTATCTTGTTTCAACACAGAATTATAGATAACAATACCCCGCTGTTTCAAATAATAAGTTCACTTGCATCACAAACGTAACACTGGATAGAAACGCCCAAACTCAAAAGAGAAGTAGTGCAAAAACGTAACGAGGTTATAACACATGCCCATACATAAACATATGTAGTGCAAGACTGACTTTATAATAAAAATCTGGTTAAAACTGGTATGAATATGTAGCCTAGGTAACTAGCTTCCCACTCGTATACGTCACGGAAGAGCTACATAATACTGCCAGTCGTTCAATAGGGATATTCAATAAACTTACTTTTGGGACAGAAAGAGACTATACTATATTTATAAATATATATAATATATATATAATATATAATATATATATAATATAGTATTATATATATAATATAATATAAATATATATATATATAATATATATATATATATAATATAATATAATATTATATAAGATATATATCGAGATTGAATGAATTCCGCCGAAGATCGATGAAAGGGTAAGGCTCACAAGGTTGCTGTATTATCCTCAACGTTTTATTCGAGTCCCGCTCTGGGACTCATATTCAAGAGAGCTGCAAGAACACATATAACAATAATATTAACAAAAAGTTAAAAGAAATGAAAAATAAATGACATTGAAATTAAATTAAAATTGCAGATACTATAAAGCAAGGGGAATAATGTAGCACATATATATAGAAAATGGACACAAAATGCAACAATTAGTGAATGGAAAAATTAAACTAGATTATAATATTAATATATATTTACAATCGCAAATGAGAGTAAACGGAAATTTAAATCACAAAATAAATAAATAAATAGCACACCTAATAGATCCGGAGTTAAATGAACTAAGAATAAAATCATAGGGGGGCAAGGACAACAAAAAATATTAGTTGGTTTGGTGAGATGTTTGAGAATCCAGAGTATAAGAGATATAAGAAAAAATGACGGATATGTAGAGGAATATTCAGGTATAAATAAAATAAAATAAAAGGATATGCCAATCCATATATACTGTAAATAGTTGTTAAACAAAAAATGCATGAATGTAGAATTATCAGGTTAGTAGATGATTTGAAGGGTTAAGTAATACTTAGAGGGGTAGAGGAGCGGGAGGAGTTCAAAGGGGGATTTAATTGTTTAATGTAAAGGGATTCCAAAATCTTACGGTCAGTATCAGAAGTATATGAATGCAAAATGTTAAAATCAGAGAAGCGGAGGGGGTGACCAGAATCGTGTGTGTGGGAGCGGATTGGGGAGTGTTCGGGGGTAAGTATGGGGAGGTTGGTGCGAAATGAAGTGCCTATGTGTTTATGTATTCTCAGCTGTAGTTGAAGGCTGGTTTGGCCTATATAGCAGGTATTGCAATCTGCACATTTAAATATGTAAACAACTGAGGATTTCAACAACATAGGGAGCATATGCTTCCTATGTTGTTGAAATCCTCAGTTGTCTACATATTTAAATGTGCAGATTGCAATACCTGCTATATAGGCCAAACCAGCCTTCAACTACAGCTGAGAATACATTAACACATAGGCACATCAATTTCGCACCACAACTCTCCGCCACATACTTACCCCGAACACTCCCCTAATCCGAATCAACAACACACACGATTTCTGGTCACCCCTCCGCTTCTCTGAATTTATACACATTTTGCATTCATCTATCTTCTGATACTGACCGGGTAAGATTTTGGAAAAACCTTATACAATTAACAATTAAATACCCTAATGGAACTCCTCCACTCCTCTACCCCCAAGTATTACTTAAGCGCCATTCAAATCACATCTACTAACCTGATAATTCTACATTCATGCATTTTTTGTTTAACAACTATTTACAGTATATATGGATGGGCATATCCTTTTATTTTATTTTAATTTTTCCATTTCACTAATTGTGCATTGTGTCCCTTTTTATATATGTGTAAATATTATTCCCTGTTATGGACTTGCAATTTTATTTTTATTTCAATGTCATTAAATTTTTCGATACCATTTAAACTTTTTGTATATTAAATGTATATTAATGTTCTTGGCAAGCATCTGAAGGATGAGTCACGAGCGAACTCGGAAACGATTTTGAGGATAGTTTATAAATCTTAATAAGGCTCTTATTCCCGTTTTATAGTCATCCTATTTATATATAAAATAAGGTTTCCCAAAAACAAACCAAATATCTGAATAATATATAAGAATATATATATTATAAATATATATAATATATATATATAATATATATAATATATATATAATATTATATATATAATATATATTTATATATAAATATAGATAATATATATATTATTATATATAATAGTATATAATATATATAATAATATATATATAGTATATATAATTATATATATAAGTTTAGTAGATATATATATATAATATAATAATAATATTTTAAATATATATAATATATAATAATATATAATAATATATAATATATAATATATTATGTATATATATATATTATAATATATATATAATATATAGAGTTATAATATATATATATATATAATATATTTATATTCAATTGTCTACCACCAGCTCACAATGGGCAATTGCCAGCTATTCCAAGGAGGGGGTGTTACAAACGGCCTCAAGAAGTCGAACAACTAACGCAAAACTTAAGAAACAGATGAAGCGGCAGACGCAGGCTTTGAAGTGGGGGAGAATTAAATTCAGTAGGAAACACAGAAAATAGGAAAGATTCCAATGAACAGAAAGGTGGCAGGAAAGAAGGAACCACCGCAGCGAACTAGTCTGGAGTTAAAAATATCAACACAAAACTCATAATAGTGCAGACACCAGCAACCAGCCTTTGTGCTACGAGGGCGAAACGTAAAGGCGGTGTAACGACGGGTGATAAGATCTTCATTCTCGACGCACCTGAACCCACTACGTAACCTATAAGAAAGAAGATAAAGCACCAACATCACGCCGCAAAGATAGAGGGTCAAGTGAACTGGAAAGTTAATGTGACAATTTATAAGCCTTTTTGGCCTTTGACTCGAACCCTATCCTACAAAGCCGGGTGAAAACCAGGCGCCCCAGATACTGAGAGCAGTATCCATACAGAGCGGATGAGACCCTTGTAAAGCTGGAGTAACTTAGAAGAGGAAAAAAAAGTCTAAGCAGTCTAAACAGAACTCCGCAGTATTCTTTTGAGGCCACCCTAGCAAGCGTTGTGATGTGAGGTTTTCCAGACATTTTTTATTTGTTTATGTTAAGGCCAAGGATTTATATATGTCACAAGAGAGACGAAGAGAACGCGTCGAAAGAGATAGGAAAAGTTGGAAAGGTGTCCATAAGAGAAGGGAGATTTTGTAGAAGTATGGAGTTAATATTAAAGAATTAAAATTTTCACAGGTTTGAGACGACCCACCCGGAAATTCTATCCAGATCAGCGAGAATAGAATCGGAAAAGATTAAAGACAGAAAGAGGCAATTCTAGAAGTAAAAAAAGGAACAGAATTGAAATGAAGTTTGAAGATGAAGGAGAGTCGAAGTCATCAGGCATAGTGGTGAATGAGTAATAGATGTGCAGGTGAGAAGATCATATATGAAAAGTAGGAATAAAGTAGGAGTAAGACAGAACAACTGATGGAACACCACTATTTAACAGAAGGAGAAGAAAAGTCGCACCCAATCAACAACAGCCGATATTGACCAGATTTGAAAGAAAACTAGACATAAGTAAGCAAGAGAAGAGAAAGAGGAACCCAAAGGAGGGGAGCGTTGGAGAGCAGTGACGCGTGCCATAATCGGTCAAATGCTTTGGATCATGTTCAAAGCGCCACCACGCAGTCTCCCCATAGTTCCTAAGGGCGGGAAAAACCATAAATCAGAAAGATAGGAAAGTAATATCGCCAAGTAGCAACCTCGAAGCGCCGAAAGCCGTACTGAAGATCGGAAAGAAGTGAATGAGATTCCAGATGAATCTAAAGAAATGAAGAGTTGGAGAAGTTTCAAAGATCCCATAGATCGAATTACAATAGAGCTGAAGTAGGGCGATAGTTAATGAAGGAATCAGAGCGGCTTCCTTTTTCGGAATAGGTTGGACATGTGCTGCTTCAACACTGAGGAAAGTGTTAGTATTAGAGAAATAGAGAATAAAAAGTTGAACGAGGGGCGGGATAAGCACGAAAGCACACTCCCTCAAAACTCGGGGAGGAATGCCATCCCGAGGCCACCCGCCTTCCTACGTTCTTAGATTTTCAGAGCCCAATGCACAAGATTCGAATGTAATTCAGGCAAAGGTATAAGGACACCAAGAGCCACCAGGAGAAGAGGAGGATGAAGGAAATGCGCAGAATCCCCAGGGTTTGATTAGGAGGAAAGAGGAGAAAAGCCGTAGAGAATTAAGGCCTTTCAGTTGGAAAATTAGTAACCGGAACCATCAGAGCGAATAAGAGGAAGGAAA
>JABUQX010061561.1:32500-40980 GCA_015478945.1 Trachelipus rathkii
ATATATATTAATATTATTATATAATATTTATATATAATTATATATATATATAATAATATTATTTAATATATATATATAATAATATATATTATATATAAAAAATTATATCTTATTAATAATATAATAAAAATATATTTAAATTTATCATTGAAATTAATCTTCTTATTATATATCTTAATTATATATTTAATATAATATAATGATTAATATAAATATATATATTTATATAAATAATATATATCTATTCCGAATAAGGGCTAATGTCTGAATATCTTTCAAGTTATACTCAGCTAGTAATTTTTAATTTATTAAATATCTCATAAGATAAAATCTGGGAAAGATCTACTAGTTTGCCTAACTCAATATATATCGTAGGATTAATATTTTATTTGACGGAAATTTTTCTATCAATTAAGATACTAAAGAAAGAATTTAAATAATATTAATATAAATTTCATATGATATATTCGTTATAAGTATCGACATAGCGTTTGTTAAGTTTTAATGATTAGTTTTAATGATCTAATTATATTAAAATATAGTTAAGAGTTAATATAGTGAGTTATGTAATGGATTTTGTTTAACTATTACTATGGAGTATAGTGACAGCTCCTCTCGTAATAGTATCATGCATCGCTATACTTATATATATCTATTATACTAGCTAAACACGAAAATTAATTATCAGTATGAGTGTAATACAGCTGGTATATTACATATTTATACACTCCATATGTAAATAACTTAAGCCATTTCAGCTATACATAAAAATATATTATATGAAATATAAATAAACCATTTGTAAATTTCACACAATATGTCTTATATAATAGTATCGCAGAATATCTGATAGATAATAGTAGAGGACGTTTTGTGTGCGAGCAATTATATACGAAGGAACAGATCCGATACCTACTCAGAGGAGGGCGCTAAAGGTGCAAATGTTAGAAATTTTTTATCCTTTTTTAACTAAATGGATACTCATATCCATCGGGTAAATACAACAAAGTAAAGACAGAGTCGGGTGTTTACTCGCCTACCGGGATACGTACGGTGGGGATCAGTATTATCCCTCCCTCTGTCCCTCTAGTCTTGAGAGTGAAATAAAAAGATAAATAAAAATAACAGAGCAATAAAATCAATAACACTAATTGGTTAAAACACCTGACTCTCGTATTACTTAAGCAGAAAATGGAAGATTGATGAGACGTACGCATTGCCAGAAACTATAAGATATTAACTAATATTTAAGGTGTTATTATAAATATAAAATATTAGAATAAAATATTTTTTATAAGTTTTTTCATCGAGTAAAATTGCTTTCCTTAAATCTAAAAAATGTTTATTATATTTATCTGTAGTCCTTGTGGTGTCTATAGTTTATATTCATAGGATTACATGCCTGAGGCATTGTGATGATAGGCATTATATGTTATGTATTAGAGATTTATATGATTCTGTAATTATTTATAATGATTTTTATTATATTATATATATATATAGATATAATTATAATATATTAATATATATATAATATATATATTAATATATAATATATATATATATTATAATTATAATTATATATATATATATAATATAATATATATATTATATATATAAATTATATTTATATATATATATAATTTAATATATATATATAATATATTAATATATATATATATATATATATATATATATATATATATATAATATATAATATATATATATATTATTATATATATTATAATTTATATATTAATTATTAATTATTTATATATTATAGATAACACTTATTCCAGCTTAAGCCGAGGTAAGTGGTACGATGCAGCCTTCCTAATACATATTGTTCCTTCATGCTCGCCCCTCACACTAACATCTTACCTTAACCATTCCTAATTCTATCTATCTCGACCAACTAACCTCTATTACCATTTCCTCCACCCTCAATACCCTCTCTCTTCATGCAGTTTAACCTTTATATGCCATTCATCACCAGTTCTATATCTTGCTATCTCTGACTGTACCTCTTCTATCATAATGCTTCTTGGTCGGGCTACGCATACATATCTTTCACACAAGCTCATCAATTTTCTCTTGTCTTTTCTTCACTTTCATTCGGCTTCTCCAGATGTCCAAACCATATTATACATTCGCCTATACCAGATCTCTTTTCTTCACTCATTATATTACACTATTATGGGGGAGGCTCGTGAGTTTACTTTAGTGATATAAATTACATAGTTATGTTAATAGGTAGTTATTATTCTATTATTATTTA
Source organism: Trachelipus rathkii (assembly GCA_015478945.1). Classification (NCBI taxonomy): domain Eukaryota; kingdom Metazoa; phylum Arthropoda; class Malacostraca; order Isopoda; family Trachelipodidae; genus Trachelipus; species Trachelipus rathkii. The sequence goes on from JABUQX010061561.1 coordinate 34,779, forward strand.
TATATAGGAATATCATATATATTAATATAGGGTATACTACGTCAATAAAGAGATAATGGCAAGGATAAGTATCGGGGAGCTCTCTCAGGCCTCCCTGAGTGTAGCGTGAGGGGATTATTTCACCCTCTGTCCCCGTTCGCTCGAAGCCCCCTATGGTGAGAAATATTTTTTTTCATATTTCCGGATGAATAATTGCAAAAAAAAAAAAAAACACTAAAGTTTCCGCTGATTCCTATATATTTTTGTTTTACTGTAGGTCACTGCCGTTCTCAAGTTACATACTGTGAGCATTATAACATACTCACTGCTATTATTAAATATTTTTACTATTATTAATTTATCTATTATATATTATATATATATTATATAATTAATTATATATATTATATATAATTGTTTTATTAATTATATATAATTAATATATAATATATTAGTACTATTGTTAAATTTAATAAATATTCATACGTTCTGAAAGAATTTTCACCATTGCTATAAAATTAAGTATATGCTAAATATGCGGTAAACTGAGAGCTTACGGAAATAATCGGTAAAACTAAAAGTTGCTTACTTACGAATAAAAGAAACTGTAAAACCGTAGCTTACAGTAAAACTGTAGCTTACGGACAAAAGAAATAGCTAAACAAGTTAAGGATAAAATATAGTCATTGCATTTTTTTGCGGTTACTAGGAATCATTGGCTTATATATATTATATAATTATACAAGGCATAATAGTATAATGTAATGAATAAGATAATAATAATAGAATACCAATTATACGTCATTTTTATTCATTTACATAATATATATATATATATATATATATATATAATATATAAATAATAATTAATTTATTATATATATATAATATATATATAGAAAATAGTGTTAGGTCAGCATCCCCGGAAAGAGGCACTCACAATCGTATACACTAGAATAACTAATACAGCTAACGAAAAATCATATATTATATTACTGAAATTAAAAAATAAAGTAATCTTATTAAATAAATTACATAATTAAAATATGTACAATAAATATGCAGCTTTTTCTGAGACTACGAAGAGCCTGGAGTAGTCGGAGGGAGCGCGTAAAGTTGCCATTTAATATATTATAAGTTAAACCTACACTGAAGGGATAAAAATAAAGAGTGTGGAGTGATGATCGGGGTGTTCCTTCCGGACTAAATCGGTGCGGACGACGAGGGGACTTACGATCAACACTCCCAGGTTCTAGCACCAGTCTGTCTCAAATCCACCTATAATAGATATAAAAGAAAAATATAACATTTTCTACACAAAGCGTAAAAATAATAAATTGTACTTAGGGCAACTATTTGCTATCGTGAACTATAGCAGGATTCAAGGTCAATCACATCGTACGCTTGCCAGATCTAAGATATATAACACACTCATATATTAAGTTGTTTTATAAAATAAATAATTTAGTAAAAGTACACATTTTTTAAATTTTTGTCGATAAATTACTGATGCTGAAATCAAAAATGATTATTTTTTTTTCTTTTAGAAGTGTGATATTATGGAGAGTTGATATAGTTACAATGAACACCTGTGCCTCTTCGAGAGGTTGCTTTTTGGGCACACCATAATATTATAAGTTACAACTATATAAGATCTATTATACATATATTTAGTATTATTATAGTGTGATGTATTTATTATAATATAGGATATAAAATTTAGTGTTTTGTCACTAATTATAATTACTACCTTATATTATATGTATTGTACATTATATATTACCTAAACTAATCTATACTCTTATATATTATATATATTATTATTATTATGGTTAGCTATTTATAATTACGTAGTAACTGTAGAATGATATATTTATAGGAGTATTTCATACACAGATTATACATGGAAAGTATTAATAATATATTACTAATTTTTAAGTATACAACTCATATAGTTATATATAACTATATACCTTTATATATATAATTATTTTATGTACATATATAAATTATGTTGTTCTAATTATATATCTTTCACTAGTATATAATATCATATATATATATATAATATATATTATTATATAATATATATATATATATATATTTATATATATATTATATATTATATATATATATATTATACTATATAATAAAAAAACGAGGATTTTCCCATATTTTTTTCGGCCTTGAAGTTTTTCCTATGAAGAAACATGTCCTTTTTACGTAATAGTTTTTCGGAATTTTAACCCTATTGCCACTAAATTTTTTATAAATTCCTCGTTTTCTATCTTTTCTCGGTAACTATGCCTAACCTAAATGTTCTACCAAACGATGTTGCGTTTACATTAACACCTCTTACCAATGCTTTCGTTCGTTTAGAAATATATCGTAAAGGAACAAAACTTTCCAATTAAAAATATCAATTGTATCTTTTTAGCTATACGACTCATAGGAACATTTTTTAAAAACCTAAAGATAAGAATTTCTAGAGCTGAAACTTTGACATGGTTTATAAATAAATGTGGCCACTGTAACGTCAATTATGTAATCCAAACTAGACTACAGCTGTAGTATGCTCGACAGCTCTTCAAAAGCACATGGCAAATTTTCCTTTCTAGCTAATCTCCAACATCTCTCAACCAAGAATCAGTGATCAGAAATCACTCGGATCTTAACTAAAAAACTATATCTCCTTCGCAACTTCTAATAATATCATAGATTAGGAGAAAAATTAACGTCATCTCTAAAACAGTAACAGATTTTTCCCTAAACTAATCATTGCCAAGCCAACTTTCAAATATCACTAAAAACGAGATAAACAACTTTTAGGTTATGGCTTAGATTTTTCTCCTGAATCGTCAATACATAATAATTTGCATATTTTATCTTCCATTGGTAATATTAAAAAAACTACAATTCCCGTATTTGCACAAAAATCTTCAAATTAAAATTTTCGGAAAAAATATATATATAGTATATATATATATATATATATATTATATATAATATATATATATAATATACTATATTATATATATATATATATAATTATATATATATATATATATATATATTATATATTAATATATTAATATTATATATTATTATATATAATATATATATATACATATATATTATATATATATATATATATAATAATATATATAAATATATATATATATAATATTTATAATATATATATATTATATATATATATATATATATTATATATATATAAACACAAAGACAAGTGTGTTTTAATTTGGCCAATTTATAAAATCTTGTCTTTCCGCCTTGAGCTTATGCTCGTTGATCCTGTAGAAGACAAAGGTTTGATTGAAACTTCAAGGCAACGACAATTACTATAAAATAAGACAAGAATCAGGTTTGTAAGATAAATAATTTTCATTTTATGAAGGAGAAACTGCGACCTTTTGCAAAAAAAATCGCTGTTTTTCCTTCATAAAATGATAACAAGAAATATGATTCTTGTCTTATTTTATGGGAAATTTTGTTGCCTGAAGTTTCATTCTCACCTTTGTTTTTGCAGTAACAACAAGCATGAGTTCACAGAAGGAAGACAAGATATTTTTAATTGACCACATGTCTCATCAAATCACTGGCAGTAAGTTGTCAACTAATTGTCAAGATTTGTACAATTTATTTTATAATATGCTCCAAGTGAAATTGAATACCAGAGAAGCTGCAAGACTTATAATACAGGAAATTCTAATTTTGGGGGGAGAAAACTAAGAAACCAATCAGACATCTTATGTTTTGCAAAGCTTGAAAAACTGTATTGAGAGTGGAGAAAACTAAAGAAAACGCTACCAGATCTGCAAGAACAGCTCAAAATAAAATTGTAGAAGCTCTCAAAAAAATACTACTGAAGAAGACAAGCAGTTTTTATTACTCCAGAGAAATAAAGGATGTCCTGGCTGCATGGGATGCGTTGACATGAAATTAGTAAAAACAGAACAACGAAGAGAAAAGAGACGAGTAGCTGAGATGGCATTTTTGGCAAAATCGAGAGAAATTTTAAGTGTTTCAGAGCTTTCCTTCAATTTTTCCTTTTTTTATGTTATTGACTACTACCTTGGTACATTGTTTGAGATTAACTAAAACTTTATTTATTAGAATTTATTTATTTATTATTTTTTTCTGTTCAGATGAGGTGACTTGATGACATTATCTGTGAGTGCTTAATGATTTGTTTTATTTTGTTTATTTTATTTATAAAAGATTTGAGGATGAAGATGTAGAACTTGAAACTTCACTAAGCAGCACATCAGATGAAGAGGGGATGCGACGCATGAAGACATGGCAATGGAGGTTTATTTTCCAGACACAGAGGAACTATTGCAGGAAATAAAGAAGAGGAAGTACTCTCGAGGAAGTAAAGAGATTATCACTTAAAAATTGTCTTTATTGTCAGATAGGTGTAGCATTTCTGATAGAGACAGTTCGAGTAATACCAGTTAATGTAGAGAAGTTAGAGCAAGACCCACTGAATTTAATTTTAAGTAAAAGTGTAATACGACTCCAAAGACAGCAATTTTAAGAACGAAGGACTAAGCTTATCAAAAATAGATTCAAGAATTCCGATTTAGAGGGAGCTGTTGTGCAATGGGATGGGAAATTGCTTTCAGATATTCTGAGTAAAGAAAATGTAGAGAGGGTAGCAGTTTTTAATTAGGTGTGGGGATGTAGAACAGTTGATAGGAGTTCCTCAGCTAGAAAATAGTATGAAAATTATTCCGGCAAAAGCTGTATTTTCAGCAGTTGAACGGGAGGGGGGGGCAGTTGGAAAAATCCAGGCAATGTGTTTTGATACCACTGCAGTAAATACTGGTTGCTTCAGAGGAGCCTACGTTTTACTAGAACAATTATTAGATAAAAATCTTTTGTATTTAGCATGTCGCCACCATATTTTAGAATCTATTCTAAAAATAGTTTTTGATTGTAAGATGGACACAACCACTGACCCTCAGATAGATATTTTTAAAAATTTCAGACTGGGTGGTGTAAGCTAGATAAGACAAAATACAAAACTGGTATTGAAGATGAAAATATTAGATATAAGATATGAAATTCGGACCAAATTTTAAGCTTTCTTATCGAACAATTAAAAAATCAACAGCCCAGGGATGATTATAAAGAATTTATGCAACTTTGTTTAATTTTTTTTAGGATATCTTCTTCCAACAGAAACTTTTTCATAGTACCTGGTGCTATTCATCGCGCCAGAAGGATGTCAAATTCCATTTTTTTTTTTTAAATACATCTATTCTGGGATCAATTTTCATAAACAAATTTAGAGAAAAAAGGTATTGAAGACATTTGTTTATTTATAATCAATATTTACGTAAAAGGGTGGTTCAGCGTCCTGAAACCCACTTTGGCTCTCAACCATGGCCTACAATTATTAGAATTGCTTGTTAACTACTGGAAAATTGATAAAGAGAATGCAAACAGGGCAATATCATAAGTCATAAACCATCTATGGTATTTTAACTCTGTGTAAGTTGAATTTTAATTTTTTGATGATACTTTCTAAAAATGTAAAAAAAAAAAAAACATGGCTCTAAAATTAACGTCGTAAGAAGAAAATGATGATAACTGTGATGTTGATAGGGATGTAAAATCAACACTTAGTCTAAAACAAGTGGATTATTTATTGGACAAAGAATTAGATTTTTTTTTTCTCCTCGAACTCTAATTCTTTTTAAGAATTTTTAACTACTGATTTTGATGTATGGTGTGAAAATCAACATTATTTTACAAGCTAAGAAAATAGAAAAATGTTTTAAGGTCGTCAATGACACAGTTGAAAGAGGGGTGAAATTAATCCAGGACTTCAATTCTAGTTTATCGAAAGACAAAGAACAATACCAGTACAAGTTGGTATCTGAAGGTGTGAGAAATTCTTCCAATCTGATAATTATAAATAATAATCAATAAATATCATTTCTTCTTTTACAATAAATACTTCCTTTATTATAACTCAACTCGGAATAATAAAATGCATTAGTACATTATTTGATCTCATTTTTATACCTTCTTTGCTCTTGTTTTATCCTAATTCCTTCATTTTCAATTTGGATTTTGCTACATTTACTTTTAAGAACGCTTTTAACTAAACCCTTTTTAATGCACAAAATGAAAATAAAAAAAAAATCTGGAAAGCAGGTGTAATTGAGTTTTGCAATGTTTTTTTTGGCAT
>JABUQX010061562.1:0-11435 GCA_015478945.1 Trachelipus rathkii
AATATATAACAGATATACATATATACTATATATATATATATTAATTATATATTAGATTATATATATATATATATATATATATATATATATATATATATATATATATATATATATATATATATATATATATATATATATATATAGCTATGTAGTTGTATTATAAAAAAACCACAAGTGTAGAAGAGCGTGGGTGTGATTTGGCTAGGAAAGTGAAGGAGCGAAAACAAACACACACACAGTTTTATAAGTTTATTAAAGAAATATATAGAAAAATACCAAAACGCAGTCAGTCTTTTATTAAGTCAATAGTTCTTCGTCACATAGTCCATAGTCTAATAAAAACAAAATACAAAAAAATAAATATAAATTAACCTACTCAATATAAATTTACTTCATAAATTTCTTTATTGCCAAAAAAATATAAATGTATAATACAGAAATCATAAAAAAAATCAATACAAAATATCAGAATATTGAAAATATACTTTCAAGAAATATCAATAGGTGAAAGTCTCATCTAAATAATCAACTTATAAACATATATAAACAATAAACAATTCAAACAATTTACTTCAGGTAACAATCTTAGGGCAATTTCAGGGGGTTCAATTTAGGGGATTTCTGGGGGTTTCAGGGGTTTTCAGGGTATATATGTTCAGGGGTATTGGTTCAAGGGTAATTTCTTCAGGGGGGTAAATGGTAAGGGGGGACTTTTCTGGGGTTATTCTTCTGGGGTAAATGGGGTTCTCAGTTTCTTCTCGGGGAAGACAATCCGTTCAGGGAACAGGAAAAGATAAATGATCTTCCCCGGGTACTTCTAGGAAAGCAACTTCTCAGTTTCCTCTTAGGGAATTGGGAACAACTGGAAATCAGGCTCCTCCCAGTCTCTGGAAACAATCAGAAAATGAAGTGATCCTCTTCCAGAATATGGGGAAGATCAAAGAAATATTCTTCTTATTGAAGCCCAATCCAGTCACAAGAAAAAAAAAATGGACGAGGTATCGGCCAGTTTTTTCTTCAGTAATGCAAACTGAAAAAACATAACCAGCCATAAGCATTCATATATATCTTATAACAGGACTAATAATAATAATAATAACTAATAATAATAATAATAATAATAATAATAATAATAATAATAAGCATAAATAAGCATAAGCAAAAATAACAATAAACATAAGCAAAATAATAAAAATAATAATAATAATAATAATAATAATAATAATAATAATAATAATAATAATAATAATTATTAATTAATTAATAAGGTATACTTAATAATAAAAGTAATAATAATAATAATAATAATAATAATAATAATAATAATAATAATAATAATAATAATAAAAAATAATATAGTAATAAGAATTAAATTTAATGAAGTTTAAATAAAACTTGTACATTAAGCTTAAAGAGCAATAATAATAATAAAATTGATAAGTAAGGCAAAAAGCAATAATAATAATAATAATAATAATAATAATAAAATAATAATAATAATAATAATAATAATAATAATTACCTTAATTCAAAAATAAGAAATCTCAGTCAAATAATGAAATATTCGTCAAATCGGAAATCACCACCACCACAGGGTGTAAAAAAAATATATCAAAAATATATTCCTGCCGGAAGAAAAGAATAAATATTAGTAATATATTATTAATGAAAATAGAAACCACAATCATCAACTTTCAAACCAAAAGTTATGCCAGACGAGCGTGTGGACAGGAAAGTTAGAACCATAGGTAAGAAAGACTGAAAGGAGTTGAGGATAGGATGTTTATGCCTGATGCCGTCTGGCCACCCACCCTCACTTTCACTCACATTTTATTCCAAAATCTATCAACCTACATTCTTTCGTTCTCTCTCTCTCTCCCTCCTTCTCTCTTTGCAAACAATAATAATAAGCACTACATAATATGATACAAACATAAACTCTCTTTATAGTCAGCTCACCACATCCCTCCCACCTAAGTTTGAATCATATTTATCCCCAACACATTCTTCATTTACAAAACAGTTTTCATTACCCAATCATACTCTTTCACTGTACCTCTACTCCTAGTACAGGGTCTCTCATACTCTACCACCTTTTCATTTTCTTCCCTCTCAATACTTTCATCTCTCACGTCTCTTACATCTATTACTTCATTCCTACTTTCTTTCCTAGTTAACCTTTCAGACATCTCAGCAATCTCCTTATCAATCTCTCTTACCCTTGCATTTGCTCTTATTTCATTCACTACTTCATCCAGTTCCACATAGAATTTATTCAAATCAGCTGCTTCCATATGCACACTATTTTCCTTAAATTCTCTCAATCCTACTAATATACTTTCTCTTTCATTCAACAGAAATTTACACATTGTATACGTCTGATTCATCGTGCGCACATCATCATTCTCGTTATCCCACCAAAATCCAGAAAATTCATTCACACCACTTTCATTCTCAACAAATCTCTTATTCCTACCAACCTTTCGTCTTCTTTTTCTCTTAGTTTCCACTAACACCAAGTTTTTGCCATCCAACCATGAATCATGCTCCTCAACCTCTTTTCCCTCATTCTCATCATTCACTAGAAACCCATACACTGGGTGAGCCTTCACATACTCAGGCGGTTCCCTCAACGGGCCGTAACTGTGTCTGATGCGCTCTAATTTCATTCATTCTACCATTCTTATCATCTTCTAACCTTCTATCACATTAACTCACTCCATTCTGACAATCACTTTCTTCACAACATACGGCCCTTCAAACTTTTCTCTCATCTTTACTACATTTCCAACCGCCCTTTTCAATTAGCTCCTCAAAACTTTGTCCGCTACCTCAAACTTGGCAAACTTCAAATCTCCCTTCCTCCACTACATCCTTGTCACTTTCAGGCAATCCTAACCTAGGTCTCACAAACTTTTCGAAATTCTTACATACATACACGGAGACATACCAGTAGCCCTATGTACACTCATATTATATGCCGCATAATACTTTCTTCCCTAACCAATAACCCAATCCATTCTCTTGTTCACAGTCATCATTCTTAACAATTCTCATCAAACGTTTTCGACCGTTCTTTTCAAGCCAATCCAATTCCGAACTAGGCTATATGATGGCGTCGTTTTCTACATGTTTTTCGAATCCCCCCTATCACTCAACATTTGCTCAAGACGCACCTGTCTCCTACCAAACTCAGGCCCAATTGTCACTACTCAACATTCGCATTCGGTTTACAAATATCACATTGGCAACAAAACCCCTCTCTCCTACCTTAGCAACCTTCACACTAGTTTTATTCTTTTACAGGCACCGGATGCTATATTGCAAACTTGACTCTATGTGTCCACATCACTGACCATTTCTGACATACCGTCCACATGCAGTCACCGTAAGAAACACAATCAATCACTACTAACTCAAAAGGTTCACTCACACATCCATTCGTAACACAGGAGGTTTCACATACATTCTCTGATACTTCCTTTCTGACATTCTCACAGTAGTTGCCTACATCATTCAAATATCTTCGCAACCAAGGATTAAACATCTCTTTCATACATTCCCACAATTTAAACTTCCCCATGTGGTGTCCAAATCTACGGTGAATTACTAGTGCCATCGTTGACTTTTGCGGGCGGGTAGTGTCTGTAGGTGTACTCCGTTACCAGGTATGTTTGTGGCGCAAGTGTTTAAGGTAGCGTGTGCGTGCCCATTATGGTGGGGTAACTGTAGTTTACTGGAAAGAAGAAGTGTTTGATAGAAATATGTGTATGAGCTCATTTGCCATTGGTTTTGGAGTGGGGTGGCATTATAATGGGTGATAGAGAAAATAGAGTTAGATGGCAAGTCTGTTTGGAAAAAGTAGTAGAATTGTATCATGGAGGTATGAGGGAGTGAAAATGATTGTCCTGGTGAGAATTGATAGAAGTATAGTGTATCTGTGAGATGGATGAGTGGAAGAAAGGAAGTGAAAGTGCAGGTGAGAGGGAGTATTTTGTGGACTGATTGATACTGGTGCCAGATTCTTAGTGAATGCATCTGTGGTACGAGAGATGGAGCGAGTGACGTGGCAGATCCAGAGAAGGAGTACTAATATAGATAAGGGGATTGGGTCAAGTTGAGATAGTAGCTTGGGAGGGAGGTTTGTTAAATAGTTAGAGATGGACACTAGACTAAGGGGAGTTATAACGTAAGTTTTTGTAGTGCTTGATGAAGAAAGAATGCTGTATTGTTTTTTGTTTGGAATTGAATTTTAAGAAATGAATGGGTTGTCGCGAATGTGGGGACTCGAAAGGATGTTAAAAGAGAATAAGGAAGTAGTAAGAATGCGAAGGGGAAATGGTGTGTGTGGCTGAATTTTGTAGAATGGTAAGCCGTTGGGTGTGGGATGAAGAATTGTTTAAGTATCGAAAGATATTGAAGTAATCGCAAGAGGAAGTCCAATGGTATGTGAGCTGAGAAATGTAATTTGTCGGGTAAGGATGTGTAGAATGGAACCCCAGTTGTTAGAAGATTTTAGGGTATTTGCGAAAAAGTTTGTTGTGTGTGCGAATGTGGTTTATTATATTAGGAAAGTGCGAGAGGATGATCTGTATGTACCGGTATTTTCTGTGGTTGGGGCAGTGGGGATGGCACTAGTAATTCACCGTAGATTTGGACACATGGGTAGGTTTAAATTGTGGGAATGTATGAAAGAGAGTGTTCAATCCTTGGTTGCGAAAGATAGTGAATGATGTAGCAACTACTTGTGAAGAATGTCAAGGAAAGTATCAGAGAATGTATGTGAAACCTCCTGTGTTACGAATGGATGTGAGTGAACCTTTTGAGTTAGTAGTGATTGATTGTGTTTCGTTACCGGTGACTGCATGTGGGTATGTAGAAATGGTAGTGATGGTGGACCATAAGAGTAAGTTTGCATATGCTGTGCCTGTAAAGAATAAAACTAGTGTGAATGTGGCTAAGGTAGTGAGAGAGGTTTTGTTGCCAATGTGTATTTGTAAACCGAAGCGAATGTTGATGACAATGGCCTGAGTTTGAGACATGCGTTTGGCAAATGTTGAGTGGATTGGGTGGAATTGGAAAACATGTGAAAACGACGCATCCATATGCCTAGTTCGAAAGGATGGCTGAAAGAAACGGTACGAACGTTGAGTGAGATGTTAAGAATGATGAGTGAACAAGAGAATGATTGGGATTATTGGTTAGGAAAAGTATTATGGGCATATAATATGACTGTACATAGGGCTACTGGTATATCTCTGTGTATGTATGTAATGAATTTTGAGAAGTTTGTGAGACCTAGGTTAGGAATGCCTGAAAGTGATAAGGATGTATGGAGGAAAGGGAGTTTGAAGTTTGCAAGTTTTGAGGTAGGGGACAAAGTTTTGAAGGAAGTAATTGAGAAAGGGCGGTTGAATGTTAGTAAGATGAGAGAAAAGTTTGAAGGGCCGTATGTTGTGAAGAAAGTGATGCGAATGGAGTGAGTTATGTGATAGAAAGGTTCCCACTAGACCAATCCGGATACCACAGAAAATTCGAGGTACAATTTACAGGATAATCCTCTCGCAACTTTCCTTAATTATTAATAAACCCGATCGCACACAAGCGAGACACGCTTTCGAGTCAGCACTACCCCAAATCTTCTATTCAACAAGCTGGTCCATCTAACGAGCACTTCCTCCTACCCGACAAAAATAGCGAGCTAGCTCGGAGCATACGGATTGGACATCCTCTATCGCGCGACCATCTGATCAAATATTCTTATTCATATCTTAAGGCAATGCTTCAAATGCCCCGCTCCACATCCAACTCTTAACCATTCCTACAAAGACACAGCCAAACACAACGATTTCGCCCCTATTCTGGCAATTGCTAGAAGTATCTTCTATCCTGATTCTGCGTATATTAAGCTAAATCTTTTCGATGATCAGAGACGATACTAAACGGACAGATACTCCTGGAATTCTATGATTCTGAACAATCTCAAATTCGCAAGCCCAGAAAACATATACAGCGATTTTTTTGCATCTTCGATGTTCAATGCGAACTGGCAAAACACCTTACGTTGGAATCTTATGTCCGACTAGTGTTCCATAATCTCTACACTGTTTGAACAAGACATATCCAAGAACCAAACGGCATACGAGTCTCACTTGACCCAATCCCGCTTATAAGAATATTATATATAGAGGTATATCTTTGTTGAGAATGAGAAGTCGCTGTGTCGCTAGGATCTGCCACGTTCTATCTCGCTTCAATCTGCTGCCATCGTAATCCAGCTAGTGAGATTAAGCCTTCACTAAAGAATCTGAGCCACAAGTATCAATCGAGTCCACAACAGAGACTCTCATCTCACCTGATGACACTTTCGACGTGTCCGTTTCTCCACTGCAATCCACATGCTCACAATACGACTACTGATTTATCAGATCATCACGAGAGACAAATCAATTTCAAAGATGTCTACCATCATTATTCCTCTGCTGAGTAAGATGAATAGACGATCTAACTAGCTTTTTCCACCAACTATGACATTGCCAATAATCCCTTTTTCTGCTATGAGCACCCAAATTTAAAATGCACCCCATCTCATAACACTGAAAAGGAAATAAGATAAAGCTCTCACGTACACTAAAATGTCAATCTATGCAACTATCATCTCTATGCGTATAGAATTACAGGCATTACTCCTGCCATCCATAAAGTGCAAACGCTGTACTGACGACTAATAAACTAACATTGCATCAATCTATAGTGACAAATCACAACTTCTTGGTAACTGGAGAATATCACAGTCCTACATGTATCACAGATAGCAACTTTAACTTCTTTCATGAAAACTGTCAACGTACAGCCTAATCAATTCTGCATCCCTCTGCTACAGGGTAATTCGTATGAACGATACCATTGATTAAGGAAGTACATAAGCTTTCCTTTCTCACGCCGTCTTACGTTCTTCGAAAGGCCGGATCTACATCGTAAGAAATGCAAAGTACTGTATCCCTTAATCTAAATGCTATGTTAAACCCAAGTAACAACACACTTTCGACATATAGAATCACCCCACCGCTTAGATCTTTGTACTTTCCCGTTAGATATCAAGTCAGCGTATATAGCTAAGAATTAGTTTCGAGTTGCTATTAACGACCTTAGGTCCTTGCCAATACTTCAGCACCTGCCCAGAAGCAATATCATCGATCTAGTTAAAAAGTCAGCAATCTCATTCCTTACAACCCGGAAGACGTACTCAACAAAAATCGAAATCACTCAATATCTTCGAAAGGTCTCTAGCAGCTAATGCGATACGAACAACTTGGTCCCCTCACTCTCTGCAAATATCACTAGAGGGTTAGGCGGAGTGGGTGCCGTTCAGACAATACAACAAGAGCGTTGACTTGATCCGAGAAGAAAGATACAAAAATGCGAGTTCGGGCACAAACTGAACCATTAACTCAACAGTAACCTTCAAAGCAAGCTCTAACTCGTCTTATCTATTTGTAGTAATGACTTTCAAGCGTCGTCATACTAAAATACCGCTTTTTGAACGTATCGCGAGTACTGATCTATTTCATATACTGAAATCTCCGATCACATCACTCAGGTGGTTGCGTCGTCGAGTAAGATCAAACCTAGCGTGAGCTCCATACAATACCCACCTTGCAGTCCGTATACACTGCACTAAAAGAGATTGTAAGCTATACTGTCATTCGTATCAATAATACCGTAAGTGCTTTATTTAATTACTTGTTTGCAAGAGAGAAGGAGGGAGACGAGAGAGAGCATACTGAGGATAGAAGACATGCTTCTAATAGTCTTGTTGCGATTTGCATACTTCAGAGGATAGTTTACAACTTCTCGAAACGAATAAATGCTCAGTTGTCATTCTATCATTGCACCAGCTGATGGACGTAAGCGGTTATCCCAGTTTTCCTTTTACCGAGCAGTCTCATCTAGGTCAAAGGTCTATTCATAACATATCGCCTGAACATATCCCTCCACTTCCTCATAACTTCCTTCCATCACTCTACCTAAATTCCACTAAAAAATTCTACTGCCTCATACTCTTTCAACTTATAACCCTCAGCGGTTCTAGACGAACACATGCCTGAAAAGTCCATTCTTTCTCCATAAACGTTTGTCAGCGCGTCTTTTCTGGCAAAATCCTTATGCACTCACCTTATGCCTTGCTCGGTTAGAGAAATAGCATAACTCTCGAGTCTATTGTCGAGTTATACTCATTCTGCACACTCCTATTTCTCTCAACTTTCAACTAGTTTAAATAATACCTAAATCCTCCTTCAACTTCTTTCAACACAATCATTCACTAACTTCAAATTGTACTCCATGAATAAGATTCACTTTCCATTCTTACCAATAATAATCATACTAAACACCATCAACATTCTTACTTTGGAAAATCGATTCATGAACCGGCACATGTATCATTAAGTCACCTTCTGAAACGCTGCATTGTAGTATCATATTGGCTTAAATCCATATTAGTCTCAGTATCACACCAATCTGATAAATGCCGCTTTGCACGCTGTCGAGGAGAAGGCTAGGTTGCATATCTACATCTCCCATAATTTATTCTCTTTTTGCCCACTGAACTATTTCATTCATTTGACTGAGAGTATAAGTACTCTCTATTCTCTTTGGAGACTATTCAAGGTGAGATCCATTTATTCTGTATTAAACACTTCCTAATCCCTATTATCTATACTTTAATATCACACACTAATTTTATTTCTTAGATCACTTATCAACATGGGAATACCTATCATTTTCACCAGTCTTTCACATTATCATCCTTACGATAATCAATACAATTACCCTCAATCGTATCCTATTCAGTTGCCTGTTCTGTCATATGCGACGGCGATAAATCGGAGCATTTCATTTGTACTTCTCACTTCTTCTTCCAACGTACACCTATTCGCTCTAGTATTTCTTTACTATCTTCGCTCTTCTAATTTTTCTTCTGTATCTCGCACGGGGGGAATGTGTAAAGTGATCTAAGAGTGTATCCGTTGAGAATGCATTGGGGCGTATCTCTCTCCGAGAGAATAACACTGTAATTACCAGAATATGCTTCAATTGCATTCCACGACAAAATCTCTCGTCACTACACCTTACTCAAGGCCTTCCTCTCATCTACTCTCCAATACCTTCGTAATAAATTTCTAATTTATTATGTTCTCCCCTCATCTTATTATGTCAAACCTTACTCGGCAATTTATCATTCACTTTATCTACCATTATCATCTTTATACACCTTCAATCTCCTCTTTACCTCATATATCTACCTTATTAGCATATACACTACAGCTATCTCAATCTCATCCTGAGTGTCTTATATTTACAATTCAAACCTGAAATAACAAACTGACCAACCTAACACCTTATAATTAAATTAATCACCAAAACACCCTTATTCTCTACTATACTCTACCTCTTTTTCAAATAGTAGTCATCCATTTTGCATACATACCTCTAGGATTATTATTCTATATACTAATAATATTAACACATCAAAATTACATATATTAGCATAACTCCTTTCATAACTCATATATCGTAATGTCATTAAATTTCCACCACCCATGATACATCTATTTGAGTTTACATTCCACTTCGCGTACATATCGCATTTATCTGCCTCCTACTTTTCACACTTACCTATGCGTCTATATGCGTATTATTTTCAATCAGTATATTATTACATATCTCTCCAAATAAGCAATATCATCTATTATTATTTATTCCAGTCATCCTATATTTTAAACAATTATCAACTTATTCCATTCGATCCCCTGTAATTATATCATGTCACATTAACAATCTGTACATGAATGTCCCATATTGGCTTTGATTAATTTTCGTTTTCTTTCCAGTTGCCGATCTTATCTTGAAGTCAATCATACCATCATACCGCACTCTGGGAGTGGACGAATTATCATCCCATTCACACTTATCAAAAACTTATAAACCCAACACACATCACTACTCTCTCATTCATACTAATCACATAAAACTCACTCCTCTTCCATGCCTATCTTGTCCCCATTTTTTTTCCTATACTGCTTGTGACTACACATCTCGGATCTGCGGGACATAATTTAATAAGGAGAGATTATCTAATCTCTTGAATCTTCCCCGAGTGATATTATCTGAGGACACAAGGAATGTCTACGTCTTTACTCCCATTTTTATATTCCTCTCTTTCCTGATTCTCTCTTGTTCCTCGCCCTATATTCAATGCCTATCTTCCTGGGAATTCTATTCGCTCCTTTGATTGTATTCCTAAAGAGCAACTGCGAAGACGAAGTAACCGATCACATGATTTCCCACGTTAGTGTTCACTCCAAAATTCTCACCTATTCAAAAGTAGCTGGCTCCAAATACCTTCGAATAGAAGCTTTCGCCGACCGGATACATCAAACGCTTACCGGGGTATCCTACTGATGGCATTACCACACTCATCTACCTGACCAACTGCAAACACATTCACATTTATGTCTTTATCTATTCCTCTTTTTCTCTGTTCCCTATAACCCATTCCCGGACTTCGTGAAGGTGCCCCATAAGCATAGATGAAGAAACTTGAGAACCCATTTACCTCCAGAAATACACCATGTAAACACGCATATAGCCTAGCTCCCCCATGATCCATTTACGACGCTCGCCCGCTTGTTTAATATTCGACACATCTGGACCACCTCATGTATCCTCAGAACCTCGTCGGACATTACGTCTTTACACCTGATTCACCATAACTTTACAATCCATTCTCGAAATACATACACTTATCAAACTGCCTGACTTCCACCACCTGAACCAGGTTGCCTACTGCAAGTAATCTCCCCATTTGAGCAAACCACTACCAATCCCCCAGACATAATCCCTACGAGGTATGCGAATACCCTCCGAATCTTCCCGATACCTCTCCTGTTGTCCGCCTCAATCATCCACAGATCATGTATCACTAACCCTAGAAGTCACAACATGTCGAATCTCTGCTGAAGTGGTTGAGTCTCGCACCTTTAGTATATCATGTTGATGTTTATTATAATTGTTTTAGGAACGACTAGAAGACATGAGACCATTTCCTATCGACTATAAATTCCCTTGCAAACGCACACATTTTCAAATTTCTCCATATTTCTGTATTGATTTTTTTCCACACTAAGGTTGTCTCACTCTCACTCCCTGAGAGCAGTCACGCACCCAGTGATCTATACCTCCGCATCTCCTACACCCTGCCCTTTGCGGGTCTGTACAATTCATGGCCATGTGCCCAACTTGTCCACAGCTGAAGCAGGCCCCATTCGCCCATCTACATTCAGAAATCATATGTCCCAGTTTCCCACACCTGAAACACTTCACCTCTCTATTCACATTCTCTTGGTTTGTAATATTCACTCGACTTCCCATCC